>CM060409.1:68215150-68275717 GCA_030545235.1 Helianthus tuberosus
TAGGATTCATCTAATTCCTGGAACTACACCGATAGCCAAGGCACCTTATCGGTTAGCTCCTACAGAAATGTTAGAACTGAAAAAGCAGTTAGATGAATTACTAAGCAAAGGATTCATACAACCTAGCTCATCCCCTTGGGGAGCGCCAGTGTTGTTCGTAAAGAAGAAGGATGGTTCGATGAGAATGTGTATTGATTATAGAGAATTGAATAAGGTTACAATTAAGAATCGATACCCATTACCTAGGATTGATGATTTTTTTGATCAACTTCAAGGAGCTAGATACTTTTCTAAAATCGACTTACACTCCGGATATCATCAATTAAAGGTACAAGAGGAAGACATACCTAAAACTGCTTTCAGGACTAGGTATGGTCATTACGAGTTTACAGTCATGCCCTTTGGGTTAACAAATGCTCCTGCAGCATTTATGGACATGATGAATAGAATCTGTAAACCGTATTTGGATAAATTTGTAATTGTCTTCATCGACGATATACTTATTTATTCCAAAAGTCAGACAGAACATTGTGAGCACTTGCATGCACTCTTAACTTTATTAAGAAAAGAAAAGCTTTATTCCAAATACTCGAAGTGTGAATTTTGGCTAAAGGAAGTGCAATTTCTAGGTCACATGGTGAATCACGAAGGTATTCACGTAGATCCCTCTAAAATAGAGGCAATTACCAAATGGAAGATTCCGCAATCCGCAATGGAAATTAGAAGTTTTATAGTTTTAGCTGGATATTATAGACGATTTATTAAGGATTTTTCCAAAATAGCTGTACCATTAACTAAGCTAACCTGTAAAGCAGTTAAGTTTGAATGGGGACCTAAATAAGAAGAAGCTTTTAGGATTTTAAAGCAAAAGTTAACCAATGCTCCAATCCTAGCTTTACCAGAAGGGACTGAAGATTTTGAAGTTTACTGTGATGCTTCAAAACTAGGATTAGGATGTATGTTAATGCAACGCAAGAAGGTAATTGCATATGCGTCAAGGCAATTGAAAAAGCACGAGGAAAATTATACAACTCATGACTTAGAATTAGGAGCGATAATTTTTGCCCTTAAAATTTGGAGACATTATCTGTATGGAAGTAAGTTTACTGTCTATACAGATCATAAGAGTTTAAGATATATATTTGGGCAAAAAGAGTTAAACATGAGGCAAAGGAGATGGATGGAAATCTTAAGTGACTACGACTGTGATATTCAATATCACGAAGGAAAGGCAAATGTAGTAGCAGATGCCTTAAGTCGTAAGTATTATGAGAAACAACGACGGGTTCCTGCTCTTAGGTTAAATCTATAATTAGATTTAATGGAACAACTAAGGAATGTTCAGGAAACAACAATCAAGAATGATGCTGAAGGAATGAAAGGACGAATAAAAGAATTAGAACAAGGAGCTGATGGAATTTGGAGATTCCACAAAAGAAGAATTTGGGTACCTAAGCAAGGAGAATTAAGAGATAAAATTTTAGAGGAAGCTCATAAATCTAGGTATACCATGCACCCTGGAAACAATAAGATGTACCAAGATTTAAGAAATAATTTCTGGTGGATAGGCATGAAAAAGGATATAGCTAGATATGTTTCTAAGTGTCTTACTTGTTCACAAGTTAAGGCAGAACACCAGAAACCTTCAGGTCTACTACAACAATTAGAAATGCCAGTATGGAAATGGGAACTCATAACAATGGATTTTGTTACTAAGTTGCCCAAAACCAGAAAAGGTAATGATGCGATTTGGGTAATTGTGGATCGATTAACCAAATCAGCTTATTTTCTACCCATGAAATAAACCTTTAGCATGGAAAGGTTGGCAAAGTTGTATGTAAATGAAGTCGTATCCCTACATGGAGTTCCGCTCTCCATTGTATCAGATAGGGATAGTCGTTTCACTTCTCACTTCTGGACAAGTTTCCAAGAAGCTATGGGAACTAAACTAAACTTGAGCACTGCATATCATCCTCAAACAGACGGGCAAAGTGAAAGGACAATACAAACTCTAGAAGACATGCTCCGAGCATGTGTAATAGATTTTGGTGGAAACTGGGATGATCACCTACCCTTAATTGAATTCTCCTATAACAATAGTTATCATTCAAGTATCGAATCTTCCCCATTCGAGGCACTGTATGGAAGAAAGTGCAGAACTCCCGTTTGTTGGGCAGAAATAGGAGAAAGTCAATTATCTGGTCCTGAAATAGTGCAAGAGACTACAGACAAGATCACTCAAATCAAAGAAAGACTAAAGACGGCTCGAGATCGTCAGAAGAGTTATGCAGACAATAGACGGAAGCCGTTGGAATTCCAAGTAGGAGACAAAGTACTATTAAAAGTTTCACCTTGGAAAGGAGTAGTTCGATTCGGTAAGAAAGGAAAGCTAAGTCCAAGATACGTAGGACCATTTTCAGTGATCCAACGTATAGGACCAGTTGCTTATCGTTTACAATTACCAGAAGAGTTAGCTGGAGTACATGATGTGTTTCATGTATCCAACCTTAAGAAATGCCTATCAGACGAATCTTTGGTAGTACCTCTCCAAGATATAGAGGTAAATGAGAAACTAAAATTTGTAGAGAAAACACTACAGATAGAAGACAAAAAGATTAAGTTTCTCAAACACAAAAGATTGGTGCTAGTTAAAGTCAAGTGGGATTCAAAGAGAGGACCCGAATACACTTGGGAGCTGGAATCAGAGATGAAGCGAAAGTATCCTCACTTATTCCGATGAATCTCGAGGACGAGATTCTAATTAAGGTGGGGAGAATGTAAGGACTACCAAAATTATCCTAAAAATACCCGTAAGTAATAATCCGGACCCCTGAAACCCTAAACCATATTAAAAATAAGAAAAACAAAATTCTGGGTCTCAGGCGGGTCGCGTAAAAGATAAGACATGTCTTACGCGGGCCGCATCAATACATGTTTGACCGGATAAGTATTCCGGATCCACGTAGTGACCAGATAGCAAGCCTACTCGTGACCCATGCAGCCTATACGTAGACTAGGCGGCCTCGCGGGCCGCGTAAGTGTTAACCTTGGGTTTACGCGGGCCGCGTGAGTCTTAAAAATCAGCTATAAATAGCTTGTTGCATGCACAGTCTATTGGTGTCGAAACAAACTTTCAAAAACGAAGTTTTAGTACTCTGAGGTCGAAATTACTTCAATATTAGTGAGGCTCTACTCCAATACTGGGTATTAACTCGATCGCTGCTACGATTCAATGTCCGATCGATTAAAACTATCCAATGGATGTTTAAGTGCTGCCCACATTAGGGTTATGCTTTGTAATTTGTCGTAAATTTGATGGATATTTAAGTATTGCACTTTGTCATTCGTTGTGAGGGTTTGATCTCGTGAGTTATCGTAAATGTTGTATTAGTTACTAACCTAGTTTTGTGTGCATTGTTATTTAAACTAGGTTAACAAGGCTAATTCATAAACTAGACTCTGCTCGTGTTAAATCTACAATGTGAGTCATCCTCTTTTTATCAAATTACTTTCAAAATCATGTTTATTTTCAAAGTTATAATTACAGGGATTAAGTCTTTGTAATCACCAAATTACAGCCGGTATGTGGGGTTTTGTATACATTACTTGATAATCGTCACCATTGGGGCAGCCAATGGGTGATATGACCATAGTCACAGAAACGAGTCGAGTGACAAATACCGTGGGTAGTTGGTTGATATCTAGAAACATTGTAATCGCTCTTAATACTGTAAATTATAACAACCGTGTCATTTTAGTAAAAAGAATGATTCACCAGTATTTCCCGCTGACAAAATCTTTTTCAAACAGGTTTCAAGTGATCTGTTGTGATCCAGGAAAAGTGCCGCGAAGCCCTACGAGCTTAAGGAAGTGGCTCAATATAAAATAAAGAAACATGTTATGTAAAATCAAGATTTCTCAGTAAAATCATATGATTGTAAACTACCGGGGTTTAGCCCAAATTGTGAAATAAAATAATTGGGAAATTTCAGTTTTAAAAAGATCCTGTTAAAATCTTCCGCTGTTAACTCAATTAAATAAATACCACGGGATTTTCTGTCCCGCGGCTCCTGAAACGGGTAAAACCGGGTCGGGGGCCGTGACAACAAATCACTAACACCGTTAAGCTTTAAACATTTTAAGTTCTAAACGATTCACTTAGATTGTCAGTATATTGATCCACTTAAATTTTCACACAAATTTCAACTGTTTCGAGATACGAGATTAATGTTTTAGAGACTTAAACTTATTCGCGTGTCTCACCTCAGAATATACTCCTGTATCCAGATCCCAATATTCAGTCTTACAGGTGAGTATACCTAGATAATATCTGTAAAGGGTTAAATGCGAGGGCCGTGAGAGCTCAGGCTATTGCTTCCGCAAAATCAGAGAGATGACGGCTTCGACTTTAGGTGTGTTCCCTTTAGAGAATCTTTTCTTCAACAACACATGATTAGCATTTTTCAATGTTTCATCATTTTTTATGCTGAGGGTGGTGCTATATTTCAAGCAAGCAGAAAGTATTATACGGGGACTAGGCCATTGCTTCCGCAAAATCAGAAGTCCCGGGATAATACCCCAGATATCACTGAGTATAAAGACCTAGTATCTCAGAAAGAGGGACCTTTCAAACAAGATTTCGGGGGTTACCCATATATCCGAGAGATATTCCCCACGATATAATTAAGTTTGAAATTTAGGTTTATATCTCGAACACAATCTACTAAATGTGTAAAAACCTACTGGCACATCATCAGTGAGACCATTTATCACATTATACCTTTCCAATTCTTTAGCATGCTGTGACCGTCTACTGATGTACTATCATTTCCTCTTTTTTCAATAAAAATCATTTTTGATTTTATCATGTTTTTTGCTTTTTCAAATTTCAAATATTTTTGGATTTTCTGAAAATTTCTTACTCCCCCTAAAATTGAAAACCATTTAAAAGGAAATTTGAAAACAAACTGTACAAGTAACGTGACATCTGATATCGAATCGCTTCAATTCGCCATCCACTTAGCATAAACAATCAGAACTCCCCCTGACAACAAACTATTTTCCCATTGTGATTTCAAAACACTTAAGTTTGTTTTAATCAAATTGATTTTCCGGAAAATTAGTTTTGCTGATTTATACAAACCATTTGTAGGTTAGGGGATCTCATCACACTGTTTTCTTCTTTCATCTTGAAAAATTTAACAATTTTAGATTCAATCATTCAATACCACTTGTAGAAAATCAAGTACAACTTAATGTCCCTGATTTACCACTTGTAAGTCGAAATATCACAATCTGTGAATTTCTCAAGAAAGATGCCGATGCCTGCTCCACTCTTACCAACCTGTAAGCTCCAACTTTTCCAAGAAAGATGTCGAAATATCACAATCTGTGAGATCTCAACTTTTCCAACTTTTTGTATAAAATTTTCAGCCCACAATGGTGGAAAATTGACATCATCCATTGGCGGAGCTGATGTTTCAATTTTTAGCTCAACTTGTGGCTCCTCTGACTTTGTGGAATCAGATTCATCGCCAGATTTCACATCTGATTTCTTAACAACCCACATTTGATTGTTAAGATTAACTCTTCTTTTGTAAAATCTTTTCTTCGAACATTCACCAACTTCGTAAGTTGAATTTTTAAAAACTTTGAATTTTTCAGTTGGTGGTTCAGTTTTGTCAACAACTTTTTCTTTGAGTTTAGAAACAACTTCCTGTTTTGTGTTGGTTGCCTTTGGACAGTTCCAGGCAATGTGACCAACTTCTTGACAACGGTAACAAGTTCTTGTCTCTTTTCTCTGATAAGCTCCATTCTGTTCAAACTTTTGTTTTTCTGCACAGAACTCTTTGTTTGACTGCTTCCAGAATGAGCTCTTTTCTTCTTCTTCCGAACTTGTTCCTGAAACAAATACAGTTTTTTATTTATAAGTTTTCTCATTTTTATGATTTTTATGATTTTTCAGTGGAATAAAACCGAGACCTTTCTTTTTGTAATTACTGTTGTGGTTTGGTTTCTTTCGATAATCTGAACCAGAACTGTAACCCTTTTTCTTGTTTATCCTTTGTTGAACTCTTGAGGTGAAAGATTTAGATTTTCCAGTAAGATTTACATCTTTTATTTCAGAAATATTAATTTCTGTTAATTTGAAAACCTTTTTAATAATTTCAGTTTTAACACCTCTTATTGGAAATTCCTCATCAGAATATAATTTGTCTGAATCAATCAAAGTATATGCCACTTTGATTAGTTCGTCATTCAAATTAGATTTTGATAACAAGAATTCTTTATTATAAACCCTTTTTTCCGATGACTTTTGACTGTCAACTGATGATGTTCTCAAACTTTCAGACTCAAACTCAGACTTTGACTCCGACTCCTCATCTTTATCCAACACCTGATCGACCACCTTTTTTATTAACTCAGACTCATGATCAGTGTCAGACGATGTGAATGTGACGTCAATGTTTTCTGGTAACTCATCAGTTGTTTCGGATTTTAGCTTAATATTGACAGCCTTTTTTACTTGCTCTTCATTTGGTTTTCTGGGAGAATAACCTTCCCAGATCGGAGGCAGACACTTGTTATAATTTGCACTCTGTTTCTTACCAGTATCCTTTTCTTCAGTCTTCTTGTATTGAAATGCTTCCATACCTGCAACAGTTGGATAAATTCTATCAATCAAATAATCAGAACTTGAATAACTTTGCAGTAATCGTCTGATTCTTTCGTTTTCAATCTTTTCAGTTTCCAACTCTTGCTTCAGCTTTGCGCATTCCTCAATGTAATGATTTATGGCTTTTTGCTTTGTCATCATCACAACATTCATCATTGTTAACGCATCTTCTCTTTTAGAATTTGTCTTTTGAAGACCATTCACTGTTCTATTTAACACATCATACGATTCTTTCACATAATTGAGATTGAACAATAAGTTTTCTTTCAACTTATCTTGCTCAATCAACTTCTCATCTTTCTCTTCACACTGCTTACATGACTCCAAACACTTTAGACAAGGTTTGATGACTTCAACAATCTTTTCAACTTCGACTATCTTCTCAACTTCAACCACTTTCTCAGATTCAAACACCTTTTCAGATTCAACCACTTTCTCAACTTCAACTGCCTGCTCAGTAGCTTTTTCTTCTTCATTTTGTTCAAAAATCTTTTCCTGAACAACACTCTTACTTTTCTCCTTTTTCTTTTCTTTTGCTGAATGTTTCTCCTTCAGCTTCTCCACTCTATCTGCAAAATAAAATTGAAAAATTTCAGGAGATAAATGAGTTTTTGCAATATTAATATTCATTTCTTCCTCATCATCATTGTCATCATTTGATGATTGATCAAACACTTGAGTACTTTCTGAACTATCATCTGAAGAAACAAACTCTTCATCTTGACTTTTCTCATCACTGACAAACGCTTTCATTCATTCCGTCATCAGATCTGGCTCTTGAACTATTTGTGCAATGAGAGCTGCTACTTTAGAATCAGGTGGAATATATTTGTCCCAGCTAAAGCCTTCTGCCACTTTTTCATCATCTTGATCAATTATGCCATAATAAGCTTTCTTATTTGCATCCTCGATCATTTTGGCATGAGCAGTTTGTGGTTCTTTTTGTTGATATGGTTGATGAGCAACTTGTTGATATATGGCTTTCCGATAATAATCATCTTTTCCAAACGGATTCTTTGCTCTACTTGCTTCTCGATTTGTACATTCCCTCTTGAAATGACCTTTCTCCCTGCATCGAAAACAAGTAACTTTAGAATTATCAAAACCCAAAGCAGAAACTTTTGCATCCAAGAAATCATCTCTTCCTGTAATCATTTTAAACTTTTCAGCTCTCCTCAACACACTCTCTAAACACCACTTTATATCCATTAGCTCCATTTCTTCAGCATCTATCTGATCATAATCCTCTTTCGTCAACATAGGATTTCCGATCCTTCCTGTAACCAATCCTTCATTTGATTCCAATACTGTAACAAGTAATGCCATATGATTTTTGACAACTTCTTCAGAAAACTTTTGACCATTCTGAAGATGCAATGCGATGTTGCAATTTAAGACATGACCTTTGTTGCTATTTGAGCTTTGAAATTGATGACTTGAACTTGAAGCTTTCGGATTAACACTCGGATATGAAGAAAATCCTCTGCTGCTGCTGTTTGAACTTTGATTGATTAATTCAGATGAATTTTCTACACTTAAAGCAGTTTGAATTTTCGGACTTGTTTCGACATTCTGAACACTCCCTTTGTAGTACATCTTAACATCTCGTTGTGCACTCGGATTGTTCATTCTTGCAATCTTCTGTTGCTCAAGATCTTGTCCTTCAATCTTTTCAATGAACTGGGAAATTGTCAATCCATCATATTCTCCAGTATTCTTTAAGATCATCAAAAATGTACCCCATTCTTTATGAGGTAAAGCATCAGCTAATTTGTCAACCCATTCCTCACGATCTTTGTTGATGTTTAACAATGACATTGACCGTACTAAGTGACAATATCTTTTGATCAATTTCTTAGTATCTTCTCCCGGTAAACTTGAAAATAAATCAAATTCTTTCTTTAACAATGCCTTTTTACTCTTGATCATTTTCTCACTTCCCTCAAACTTGATTCGAAGAGCTTCCCAAATTGAACGTGAAGTCTTATCATGTTGAAGCAATACAAATATGTCTTCTTTAATAGCTTGCTAGAGTAAACTGATCATCATCTTTTCAGCTTTGTACATGTCTCGTTCTTTATCCGTAAATTCAAAAATCTTTTTCTCAACTCCCAAATCTGTACGTGGTAGAACATACTTTTTCTCAACACACTCCCAAGATCTCAAATGATTAGCTTGAACTCAGTTTTCAAACCGATCTTTCCAACCATAATATTCCTCAATTCCCATTAGCTTCGGGGGTTTTTGTAAAGTTCCAGTCTCATTTTCCATGTTCATGTTCTTAGCAATGTCAGTAGGAGTAGTCGGGGCAGTAGCAAACGCGTTGTAGAATTCCTCTTCCATGATTCGGTAACAATTTTCAAAATCAGACACTTTCAAACAAAATAACCTGCACAACAGTTTCAAGAGAAATAACAACACAAGCGAAATTAGAATCTACAAACGAAATTAGGGATTTCATTTGAACCGACAAAACGAAATTTAATTTCGTACGGATTTACAAACAAATTCAAACGAAATCACAACTTTGAAACGAAATTGTAATTTCGTATGGAATATCTTAAGCGAAATTATAATTCCGTGCGAAATTAGGTGTAATTTCACATGAAATTATGCTGATGTCATCATTTCGATCAAACTTTTGTCAAATTGATCAGGTTTTTGCTCGATATTAGGTCCAATTCTCTCAAGGCTTTGTTAAAATACAATTTTGCATATAATGTGTGAAATTCAAACCATTTTAACCGTGAAATTTTGTTCAATTTTGAAAAGAAGGTGTAGAAGTTAGAAAATCTGATGAAATCAAGCTGAAAACGGTAGAACTCCTCCTCCTGAGCTCTGATACCACATGTAGGATCGTTTTACCGACCAAAATGAGTCGTTCAGAGGCGTTCTACTCAATATGAAAGGCGGAAACAGACATAACGAGTTCGATTCAGCTAGATATTCACTTTAAATGTCTTTCTGATTGATTTGACAAAGTTTTACAGCGAAACGACACTTCGGCAGCACTTCGGCTCCGGAATCACACATGCATGTCTACCTCAAACGAAATTACAAGACCCCTATTTATAGGCAAGTTAATTTCTCATGAATGGTTCAAACGAAATTACATACAAACGAAATTACCATATCAAGCGAAATTACCTAATTTCGTACGAATTTACCAGTTGGTAATTTCATGCGAAATTATCCTTTTGACACATTCCTCGAAATTCATGCCCTGATCTATACATAAACATACAAGACTCGATACAAGACGAAGTCAATTAAACTTCGTACAGATGCATGAAAAGGGTCTTTGATGTATCTTACAACATCTAGACATGACATCATGTAAGCCACATGTGTCTGTACAAGATTGTAAGCCTTACCTAGGGTTTTACCTATGACCAAAGTGAAAAGAATTTTCAAATATTTAAAGGGTGCTCAAACGATTGGTCTTTGGTATCTTGCTAATGAGAATGTGGAGCTTGTTACCTTTTCAAATAAGGACTATGCAAGTTGCTCCCTTTACAAGAAATCAACATTTGAAGGTTGCTGGTTCCCTGGCCAATCATTGGTCTCTTAGCAAAGCAAAAGACAAACCTTTCTGTCTAATTTAACAGTAGAGTGCGTAGTTGCTACTTGTTGTACTGCATAAATCCTATGGTTATAATATCTACTTTTAGATTATAGTATTAGAGCCATCAATGCCCTATTAAAGCTAGACAGTGTTGTTTCCATATGCATGATGAAAAAACCGGACCAACACTCCAAGATCAAACACGATGATATTAGGCTTCACTTTATAAGAGAATGCTTTAAGAAAGGTCCGGTTTCCTTAGAGCATGTCCTATTTGAAGATCAATTGGCTAATGTGTTTACCAAATGTTTGGACACTGCCACATTTCATGGCTTAATCTCTTAGAAAGGAGTGCTAAGTCTTGACTAATCTCAAAATTAGTTAAGTACAATAAAGAGTTTTATCAATTGTACTTGCAACAAGTGATTTATCTCAAAAATCCAAAAAAGACAATTTTTATTTTCAGAAATTCTGATAAAGATCCAAAAAGACTATTTTTAGTTTTACAAACACCAGTAACTATAAAAAAGACTGTATTTTGTAATAATAATAGTGTTTATCTTGATAAAACAACTAAAAATACCAAAACAACTATCTTTTAAAAAAGATTGATTGTCTTAAAGGCATATGTTTTAACAAAACTACCGATTTTCAGTAAACAGTTGTTCTCACTACCACGGATGCTTCAAACAAATGCTTTAATAAAACTATTTATTTTCTTTCATCAGTTATATTAAAACATATCAATTCTTTTTCAAAGAGTCATTGTAAACGACTATTTCTTAAAACAACTATTGCTTTAAAAAATGATCAGTTGTTTCGAATATTCCCAATTGATTTGAAAGTCGTTTTCACAACCACCAGTTGTTCTATATGTCACTGTTTCATTATTCTGAAACCCTTTAAATTCCCATTTTCGTAAATTTAACTTCAAAATTTTAACATCCTTTTCTTGTTAAGCGTTTTTCATTTTATCATCCCCCTGATTTGACTTGCAATAGTCTTTTTAAACCTTGCAATTCTATCATCCTTTGCTTGTGGCATCTTGCATTTTAGCACATTGTGATTGAATTTACACAAAGGGAAGGTGTAAGTCCGAATCACCATTAGAATCATAAGGCTTATCCTCTTGAATATTTGGTATTTCATGAACTTGAGAATGAACAGACAATTATATAGGCATATTTTCATTAGGACCAATATCTTTAGAATGATGTTCAAATGGATAACTTTGTTGTAGGGAAATTTGTAACGGAGAAATTACATGCTCTCCCTCATAAATTTCTATAAAAAGGTTAGCATATGGTCGTCTAACACTTTTCTTCGAACAATTATTTTTTGGGATACTCATAACTGCCATTAGATGAAGCATGAGACGTCCTATCTTTCTTTCCTTCTAAAAGATTGTGAGTCTATGCTAAATTTAACAATCATCCAAAAGCTTATTAATGCATCAAAAAAGTTTATAAGGTATATCAGAAAGTTCAAATAAAATCTAAAAGATAACATGTATCCGAAAGTCAAATTTGATATCCGAAAGTGTGATCTTATGCAAAGTTCACATATTATCTACAAGTTATGCTTCATCTAAAAGATATAATTTAATTCAAAAGTTGCCCTCAATTTGAAAGTTCATAATCCTTCGAAATTTTGAGTTATTTGAATGATTTGAGTCATCCAAAAGTTTAAAGTTTCGTTCGAAAGATTTCGCTTTAGTAAAAGTTTTTTAATACGTATGTGATTAATCAGAAAAATCAAATGCATTTTAATGATGATGACCATATTATTTTTGAAACATTCAAATATCAAACAATGATTGATGAGGATGATACCCTATAAAGTCATGATTACTAACTAATGATGAACATGAAACCCAATGAATAACAATAAAATGAAGTCGAAAAATGCTTACCTTGTTGTTCAGAAGTGCTAGAACTCAGATAAGATGAAAAAACTAAATCAACCAAGTGAAATCAATGAGCTGGGACTCTCGATTTAGAACATAATTAAGTATAAAATGAAATGTGCAAAGAAAGGGACAGACTTGGTTTTAAATCAAATAAAAAAGACCATCTTACCGCTTTTCCACACGTAAACCTTTTGTAAGATGATTTGTGCATTCGATAGTTACTTGAATTGAAAACAACATTTTTATGTTGATCTGAAAGCTAAAAGTGACATTCGAAAACATCAAATCTTATCCGAAACATTTAAAGTTCAACATCTTGAAATTTTCATTCGAAACAATCACATGAGCTTTTATATATACTCAACTCATTAAACAAACCTACTTCCATAATCTTTTCAATGACGATAGGGCATACCAACAAGGTAGCAGCAATCCCAGGACTCAAAGGCGACAACAGAATAATTGCTACTGTAGGAGGATCACACATGAAGAGGTGAGATTGGCACTTAGGAAGATGGGAAGAGGCTAGGCAGTGGGTTTGGACAACATACCGATTGAGGCGTGGAAGTGTTTGGGGGAAGAAGGAGTCCGATGGTTAACAATTTTGTTAAATCGTATTTTCAAGACTGGAAAAATGCCAGATCAATGGATGAGTAGTGTCGTGGTGCCTTTATACAAGAATAAAGGAGACGCTCAATGTTGTGGGAACTACAAAGGAATCAAACTGCTAAGTCATACTATGAAGCTCTGGGAGAGGGTAATTGAAACTAGAAATAGAAGAGAAACTCAGGTTTCAGCAAACCAATTTGGATTCATGAAAGGGAGGTCAACTACAGAAGCGATACAAATTATAAGGAGATTGATGGAAAAATATAGAGCGAAGAAGCAAGAATTACATATGGTGTTTATCGACCTTGAAAAGGTATATGACACTGTCCCACGACAACTGATTTGGGATAGTTTGTATAACGCTCCGCATATTTGTACTTTCCTATTTTAGCAAGACATGTTGTACTTTCCATTTTTAGATACTTGTACCCTTGTTGTAAACTATTTCGTTTCAATTTGTAATCCGAGACTAATGATCATAATGAAAACGCAATTATTTTATCACATTCATGTTATTTAAATCACGTTTTGAACGACATGATGTGCATGATTCTTGATTCTTTTATCCACATTCATGCTTGATGCTCGTTAAACTGATTAAAACACGTAAAATAATCGAAGTTAGAAATCAAAATGTTGAAAACATGCGGGTTTGTACGAAGCAAGGCCGGTTCGTACGAACCCAGCCCCTTTGTATGAACCCAGCCCATTCGTAACTAGGGCCATCCGTAGCTAAAGTTTAGGAAAACCTAATTTTCCTGAAATCTATAAATAGACACCTCAGGTCTTCATTCCAATTAGCCAATTCCTTGCCAACACTCTCAAATTGTTGTTGCGATCAGAAGCTTTGTAAGATTTCCCCTCCTTCATTTCATTTCAATTCCATTTCATTTCATTTCATTTCTTGTATTTCTAATCTCAAACTCTTGATTTTTCCCAAAAACCTTTGATCCTAACTATCTCGAAGATGGTTTCCACTCATTTTTCCTAGGCAAACTGTTGTGGGGCATCACTTATACGAGGTTGGATCAAAGTTCATAAAATTTTACAACTTAATTAAATTCTCGTTTCGAATATTGCACGAGCTTGATGGAATATGGAACCCATCAGACCCTAACTCAATTTATAGTTAAGGTCCTGCATTAGGGTTAATTTCCATCAAGAAATGACCCATGTAACAAGATCAAACGTAAGTTTTTCATCAAGAGCAGTGCGTTCGTACGAAGGTACTATGCTTGTTCGTACGAACGGACCTTGCTTCGTATCTTCTGTTTTGAATTCAGTTATGTCTTCAATAATGATTGTCATTAATTAAATGTTTTATCTACTAACTTAAACAAATTAAATGAATACTTTAACATTTTCAACCAAATCAATTTAAAACCAAAACAATCCGCGATGTTAACAGTCAGTCCGTACGAACAAACATCGTCCCTTCGTACGAACCCACTTTATTACCCAAACCGAACTGTTTTAACTTCTGTTTTAACCTCATCTTTTACACCTAGTCATTTTAATTACTGTTAACATCATTTACCTTGTTATTTTAGTAGTCAAAACAGATCATATCACACGTCAAACAGTCGGTTCGTACTTAACAGGAGACTCCCTTCGTAAGAAGGGACTAAGCCCCTTCGTACGTACGAATGAACTGCCTTGTATTTTAATTTGTTTTGTTTCGCGTATTTCAACGATCTGATCCAACATTCTTTCACATCAGTAATCTCATATTCCCGTTTACTCATTTCAGTGTGATCTCGAGACTTCATCAACTCCACTCTTGGTTTTCGTGGAAATCTACGCAAAACTCTGAGTATACTCGATCACATTTCGTTTTATACACTTTTGGGTGCAACACGGACAATATAAAAAAATGCAACACTTGAAACTTGTTTATATTCACACTTTATCAACATTTAAACATGAAAACATTTTGATACTTGTTAATCTCATATGATATGTATAAATTTGTGTCTATATGCTCATTAACTTCGATCAAGCCTACCTTAACAATTATAGCGCTATAGGATTAACGCACCTCCCTTGAGTCTTGGGGTATTGTTAAGTAAAACATGTTAAACTCCCTTCATTTCAACGTTGTGGAAAGTCAAGATTGTGTTGGAAACTTTGGATTGACATATAGTGATACTAGTTCAGCGTATTAGTAATTATTCATGTTGGATATGAGCACGTTTAAACATTTTATTCTTATTATGCTATGTATCAAACATGTATACTCGCCAACATTTTGTTGATCTTTAATTTAATACATGTTGCAGGTTGATAGACGAAGTGATGAAGAAACAAGCTAGGGTGAATTTAGAAACACAACATAGAAATAAAAAAATATTTGAATTTTTGCTTTGTTTGATACAATTTAAATCATGAGTAACATTTTTAGTATTTATGAAATTTTGATTTAATTATATTGTCACAATTAGTGTTATGATGCTTTGAGCGATTTGTTTTCGTCTCACTCAAATGTTTCCACCATCGGTTGGGGTGTGACAGATTGGTATCAAAGCTATAACTATAGGGAATTAGAAAAAGTAGGAATGCTTTTACGTATTCTATAGTTTAGGAACATTCTCTTTATGTGTTATTTAAAACTACTTGCCTTCTATCTTGATTGCTTCTTATCTATTCACTTTGGTCTTTAAATATACATGTATTTCCTAAGGCTAACACAATACACACTTAGAGGCTTGATGAAGACACTCATATTCCATAATCGAAACCACTCACCAAAATAGGGGTGATTCCCACATTTGGTGATGACTTTCATTCAGCTATACTTGTTATTTTACACGAAATTTACCCTCAAGTTAGGAGTGATGTCCATATCTTGGAGGAATTTCCATCTCATATTCTAGTGGACCCTTATCGATTGATAAGTACCAACCACACTAGGGTACGATGTTACCAAGTTAGAGGTGAAACTTGCATCTTGATAACTAGTCCCACTCTTCGATTTTCAATCTCGCCAAAGTTTTGATTTTCCAATCGACTAGGGACATGTAGTAACTGGAAGGACACATACCGTTAATCGTTTCTCGATGAGAGTATGTATCTATTAGGCTGAAGCACGTTTCCCTAACTCGAAAGGACTTTGATTTACTTTGGAATAGTCTTAAGTTACGTTCCGTGACAATCCAATTTTTACGTTAAATCTCTTTTATGCTATCTCAATTTTAATGCGTTTTACATTTGCACGTTATTTATTCCATTTCAAGCTTGGAGACACGAATCGCACTATTCTCACAATCTAAAGCGATAATAATCTCTTGTGAACAAATTAAATTTATGATGCTTTCATTTTCCATATTACACTACGTGAAAATTTATGTTATACTATGTGGAATTGTTTGAACATTATATGCTATGCAATGCATTCATGAAAACAAATTTCTTTAAACCAAACATTATGATCAAGTCTCATCCATTCCTTGTTTTGAATCTTTAGATGTCATCAAGCCGTCTTTCCAACTCGACCAAGAGGTCTAAGACCAGCACAAAAAAGAAGATGATGGCATTCATGGCTAACCAGATAGCACGTGTTGTTCCCAAGATCGTTAGTGAGATCCACAACCCCCTCTACCCCAAACTCCTCTGTTGACTCGAAGGTTGAGCAGCCCAAACTCGTGTCATTCAACTTCATGCACTTTTCAGCTTGCAACCCTAAGCCTTTCACTGGCAATGATGGGGTGACCGCTATGCTTGAATGGTTCGATAGTATTGAGGTCACTTTTATCAATAGCGAGGATCCTGAGAATCTCAAAACTCGTAGCGCTACTGGGATCTTCCAAGCCAGAGCCTTTGAATGGTGGACTAATGAAAGGAACATCCGCTCTAATGAAGCAGCTTATGCATTTCCTTGGGACGAGGTTAAGCAACCGATGATGGACGAGTTTTGTCCTGCTCACGAGAAACAAAAGCTCGAGTAAGAGTTTTGGGCTCTCAAGCAAATCGGTGATGACAACCTAGCCTACACCACCCGTTTCAAAAAACTCAGCTTTATCGTACCACACCTGGTATCCACTACTGATCGCGTGATCGGAAAATATAGTCATGGCTTACCCTCTACCGTGCGTGACACTATTGAAGCAGCAAAACTTGACAACATCGAGGTAGTCTATCGCCTCACAGCCAGCCTGAACAACAATCATATTCATGATAGACAAGTCGCCACACCTACTTTCTCCAAACCAGCCACCCAAATCACTGCACAATCAAGTGGTAGCAAGGGTAAGAAACGAAAGTTTCAAAATCCATCCTACAATGCGATTGTCCCTGTTGCAAACCCAAACCCTGTTACACTAGAAAACACCAAGAAACCATACACTGGGGTTCATCCTAAGTGTAATACTTGCCATTATCACCACCCTGCCAACTCTACCTGTCGCCCTTGCACTACGTGTAATCGTTTTGGTCACACAGCCCCTTATTGCCGCAATTGCAACCAAGTTCAGCAAGCTCCCCAAAACCCTAAACCCGCAAACAACGCACAAGCCTGTTACAAGTGTGGTGATACTACACATCTTTATCCACAATGTCCTCAACTGAATCAAGAGCAACAACAGTAGCAAGCTCCACGAGGACGAGCTTTCAACATCATCGCTAATCAGGCGTAAAACGATAACGAAGTAGTTAATGCTACGTTTCTCGTTAACAATCTTTATACTTCGATACTATTTAATACCGGTGTGGACAAAAGCTTTGTGTCCATTGAATTTGAATCTATGTTAAGTTGTATACGCTCTAAACTACCTAAGTCATTCACAGTCGAAGTTGCCAATGGCAAATCTATCACAGTCGATTTTGTTCTTCGCGATTGTTTTCTCACTCTTAATGATCATGTTTTCTCTATCGACCTTATACCCATGCAATTGGTTAGTTTTGATATCATAATAGGCATGGATTGGCTTCATAAGAACCATGCTGAAATTGCGTGTCACGAAAAATACGTTCATTTACCTCTCCCTTCTGGTGATACTTTGCACCTTTATTGAGACCGACCTTCACGAGGACTAAAGATTATGTCATGCACACAAGTGAACAAGTACTTTCGTAAATAGTACTTTGCCTTTTTAGCCCATGTTGTGGAAGAAAAGGGCAAGGGAAAGAGCATAAGTGAAGTTCCAGTTGTGTGTGATTTCGCTGACGTCTTTCCTAAAGATTTACCTAGTCCTCCTCCATCTTAATCTGTTGATTTTCATATTGATCTAATCCCTGGATCGACTCCCATTTCTAAATCCCCTATCGTTTTGCACCCTCTGAGATGCAAGAGTTGTCAAGTCAACTCCAAGAGCTCCTCGATAAAGGCTTCATACGCCCAAGTACCTCACCTTGGGGTGCTCCTGTGCTTTTCTTCAAAACCGCATTTCACACTCGCTATGGTCACTACGAGTTCGTGGTTATGCCCTTTGGCCTGACCAACGCACCTGCCGTTTTCATCTATTTGATGAATCGTGTTTGTAAACCTAATTGGATCATTTTGTAATTCTTTTCATGGATGATATTCTTATTTATTCGAAAACTCAAGTTGATCATGAACGTCATCTACGCCGCATTCTCGAACTCTTGCATGGTGAACGCTTATACGCAAAGTTTTCTAAGAGCAAATTCTGGATCAAAGAAGTCCAATTCCTTGGAAATGTTGTCAGTGAAAAAGGAATTCATGTTGACCCTTCCAAAATTGAAGCAGTGAAGAATTACATCGCACCTAAATCCCTATCTGAGATTCATTCTTTCCTAGGATTGGTGGGTTACTACCGTCGTTCATCTCGAACTTTTTGAAAATCGTCGTTCCCCTCACTTTGCTCCCTCAGAAAGAGAAACCTTTTGTTTGGGGTCCTGAACAAGTGGAATCCTTTCAAACTCTCAAGGACTTGCTTTTCAACGCTCCCGTACTTGCTCTCCCTGATGGGAATGATGATTTCGTGGTATATTACGATGCCTCGAACAATGGTCTTGGTTGTGTTCTGATGCAACGAGACAAGGTCATCGCTTATGCTTCTAGACATCTAAAAATACATGAGAAGAACTACCCTACCCATGATCTCGAGCTTGGCACAGTTGTTTTTGCGTTAAATATTTGGCGACACTACCTTTATGGTACAAAGTGTGTGGTTTTCACTGACCATAAGAGCCTACAACACATCTTTAACCAAAAAGAGCTAAACATGTGTCAGCGTCGTTGGGTGGAATTGCTTAACGACTACGACTACGAAATTCGCTACCACCCTGGCAAAGCGAATGTTGTAGCCGATGCGCTCAGTCACAATCTCATGTTAGTAGCATTCGTTGCTCTCAAATCGTTAATGATCTTCGTACTTGCATTCATGAAGCTCAGTATTCATCAGCCAACGAAGGAAGTTTATTCGTAGAAGTACGTGGTGCTTCTAAAGATCAACTCGTGACAAAATCAGATGGACTCCAATACTACCTCGATCGCATCTGGGTGCCAGATCGCGACAATCTTCGTGAGCTCATAGTGAACGAGGCACACAAGTCCCGATACTCTATTCATCCTGGTGCTGATAAGATGTACCATGACCTTCGTACGTCCTATTGGTAGCCTGGCATAAAGAAGGACATTGCCACTTATGTCTCGAAATGTCTCACTTGCTCAAAAGTCAATGCTGAGCATCAGCGTCCTTCTGGTTTACTTGAACAACCTGAAATCCCTATTTGGAAATGGGATATCATTGCTATGGACTTCATAACCAAACTCCCTTGCACACCTTCTAGCATGATAGCATCTGGGTGATCATTGACCGTCTGACCAAATCCGCTCACTTCCTTCCTATTCGTGAGGATTTCAAAGTTGAGAAACTATCTCGGGTCTACACTGATGAAATCATATGTCGACATGGTATACCCATTGACATCATCTCTGACCGCAATGGTCGTTTCACTTCACGCCTTTGGCAAACATTTCAAACTGCTATGGGTACTCACTTGAATCTTAGTACGGCCTTTCATCCTCAAGTGGATGGACAGACTGAACGTACTATCCAAACCCTAGATGACATGCTTCGCTCTTGTGTTATCGACCTTAGTGGTAATTGGGATGTACATTTACTTTTGATCGACTTCTCGTATAACAACAACTACCACTCTAGTTTTCAAATAGCTCTTTTTGAGGCATTGTGTGGTCGCAAGTGCCGGTCTCCCATTTGTTGGCATGAGATTGGTGATACGCAACTTATTGGCCCTGAGCTTAATCAAGAAACGACGGATAAGATCCTTTAAATCACCAACAACCTCCTCAAGGTTAGAAGCAGACAAAAGAGGTATGCCGATAAGAGACGCAAACCTTTGGAGTTTAATGTTGGTGATCATGTGTTACTCAAAGTATCTCCTTGGAAAGGAGGTATTCGCTTTGGTAAAAAGGAAAACTTGCCCCTCGCTTTGTGGGCCTTTCAAGATACTCGAGAGCATTGGCAAGGTGGCATATCGACTCGATTTACCTCAAGTACTCAGCAACGTTCATCCAACATTTCACGTCTCAAACCTTAAGAAGTGTCTAGCTGATGAAGACTTCAAGTTCTTGTCGATGACTTGCAAATAAACGAGACTCTTCATTTCGTGGAAAAGCCTGTCGAAATCATGGATCGAGGAACCAAGCAACTTAGGTGCAGCAAAATTCCCATAGTCAAGGTTCGTTGGGAAGGAAAGCGTGGTGTCGAATTCACTTGGAAACTCCAGAACGATATGATGTGCATGATTCTTGATTCTTGGATCCAAATTAATGCTTGATGCTCGTTAAACTGATTAAAACACGTAAAATAATCGAAATTAGAAATCAAAACGTTGAAAACATGCGGGTTTGTACGAAGCAAGGCCGGTTCGTACGAACCCAACCCCTTCGTACGAACCCGGCCCGTTCGTAACTAGGGCCATTCGTAGCTAAAGTTTAGGAAACCCTAATTTTCCTGAAATCTATAAATAGACACCTCAGGTCTTTATTACAATTTGCCAATTCCTTGCAAACACTCTCAAATTGCTGTTGCGATCAGAAGCTTTGTAAGATTTCTCCTCCTTCATTTGAATTCCATTTCAATTCAATTCTTGTATTTCTAATCTCAAACTCTTGATTTTTCCCAAAAACCTTTGATCCTAACTATCTCGAAGATGGTTTCCACTCGTTTTGCCTAGGCAAACTGTTATGGGGCATCACTTATATGAGGTTGGATCAAAGTTCATAAAATTTTACAACATAATTAAATTCTCATTTCGATTATTGCACGAGCTTTATGGAATCCGGAACCCATCAGACCCTAACTTAATTCATAGTTAAGGGCCTGCATTAGGGTTAATTTCTATCAAGAAATGACCCGTGTAACAAGATTTGTTGGGATTGAACCCTACCAGAGGAACAGATAATGAAAGCCAAAACCAGGTCACAACAGTGGATTCGAAATAAGCAGTTGTTTACACTAAGTCTTCTCCCTTGAAAGTGATTACAACTGCTGAAGGCCTTATATCCACTGCCCGCATACAACTGCTGCTGTTCTGCGTAACTACTGATGAAGCCTTGATGTGTTCAAATACTAACATATAAATTTCATCAAATGAGGCATAAAACTAACCCCTTTTTAGTACTAATGTTGGAAAAAGTGTGCTTTTGTCTTCCTTTTGTATTTTCAGGATTAAATGAGCTCAAATTAACAAAAGAAGCAAAAAGACATCAAAATCTAACATAAATACAAGAAAAGGGACAAGACGTGACATGCCCGACCCCACGACAGCATCTTCCCAAGCAAAACAAGAAGACAGAAGACTGAACACGCCCCGTGCTCAGCCAGCACGGGGGCGTGCCCAAGTGTCAGCAGAAAAGACACAGTGGTAGAAGCTTCTATTGCCCACCACGGGGCCGTGCTCAGCGGACACGGGGTCGTGGTCAACTATAAGATTCGCACAATCCAGCAAATCTGCATAGTACAAAGATTCTTCTGCACCACGGGGTCGTGCTCAGTGGACACGGGGGCGTGGTCAACTAATAAGACAAAGCTGCATTTAATGAAGAAAGAGAAGGATGTGGACACGGGGCCGTGCCCACTGGACACGGGGCCGTGCCCGAGCTTCTGTTCAGCCTATAAATAGATGTGCTTGGCTCAAGCTCAAACTATCCCTTGGCACACCACCTCTCTCACACTTCACCCACCACCACCATAACACCATCATCCACCACCATCATCCATTGTCCATCGTAGAGTGTGTGAGTCGTCTCGGGATCCAAGATTGATCGTAAGAGTTCTTGACAATCAAGGCCATGTTTGCCTAAGTCTCTTACATCACTTGGTGAAGACAAAGTGTCTAGTGTAATACTTTTTATTTCTAATCTTTTGCACTTTTTATTTGGTTTCGTATTAATGACTTTAATAACTAGTTGCTTATGTTGAAGGTGATCTTTCTTTATCGTTTGTCCGTGGTGTCTTGAAATTATTTTACTGTCTATATAAAATAAAAGATTTTCACCATTCATATCTCCACGGTCTATATGGAGGTATGTTGGCTACCTGGTCGGGGGTTAAGGGAACGGTTTGGTAAAGGTCTTGCCATTGTTCAGCGTTTAGAGGTCCTGCAATGGACCTGGGTCAAATTTAGTAGGACCTCCTTCAATACTTCACGGTATTGGATGGCGGGGGTCCAAACTCTTTGATCCCCTCATAAGTTAACTACTATTAATACTATAACCCGGCTATTTAGGACTGTATCCCTGCTGACTCAGACTACTTAGTCGAGGGTAACGTCACCTCCAAAAGAGGGGCCTACCATAATATTGCATTAATAACTTAATTCATTATCTTCCAATAATCCACCCTTTTAGGATTGTATCCTTGCTGACTCAAACTACTGGGGTGAGGGTAACGTCACCTTCAAAAGAGGGGCCTACTACAATAACTAAGATAATCTCTTAATCATGTGCAAAAGTGCGGAAATAATCAAAGGTTACACTAGATACGAGTCGGAACCAAGTGATTCATCTTGTCTATCTGTTTTTTCTTTTATTTTTATTTTCAGCATTTTAGTTAGTTTCTTTTTTTCTTAGTTTAAAACATTTTTCTAAACTTTTTATTTTGATTAGACGTTGAGGATAAACCGGTACTAAAAGATCTTGTGTCCTTGGACGACCTCGGTATCTTGCCAACACTATACTGCGCTCACGATGGGTGCACTTGCCCATATGTGTGTTTAGTGTTAGTAAAATATCGTGTTTTATAAATTTAAAACTTGGCTAAAAATAAGTGTTAAAGGGGCTTAAAATATACACCTAATATATATAACACTTCACACGCATCGTTTTTCTTATTTTTCATTTTTTTTAGAATTTTTTTTTAGATTTTTTAAATTCAAATCATCACCGGCCACCCAAGGCCGCCGGTCAGCAGCAAGGTTTGCCCCCTCTCCCTCCCTCTCTAGTCCCTTCTTCTCCCTCTTAACTCACCTCGTGCTCCTGCTATTGAGTCAACGCCGGCCGGCCGGAATTTTAAACTTAAAATTAAAGCACCATTCGTCTTCTCCTCTCAACCATCGCGTCCCGCGTCAGCTACCGGAACAACCGCCGGTCGGAAACTTCCAAAAAACTGCAATTACAGGAACACCCGCTTCAGTTACCGGACCCGCTTCAGTTACCGGCCCCGCTTCAGTTACCGAAACACCCATCGGTCTCTATTTCAACTTTCATAAGCGGCAGGGGTCTGTCATCGGCCAAGAGACAGTCAAGTTTCCATTTCGTTGTTGTTATTTATTCATTGCAGGGCTGAAATTCAGGTGTCTCAAACGGGTCATAAATCACATCTTAAAAGCACTGTAAGTAACACGCCTAAATCACGGCCCGAACCACTGTAAGTATTTTTCTAATTTAAACAAAATAACAAGTAACTCATCCCGTGTTCTGTTTGTAGCTTTAGCCAACCCGTTTAAGCAATATTCAGTTTGTATGTGTTTGTTTGAACCACTTTCTTGCTTGCTGATATTTTCATGATTTAAGTGATTGTGTGTTAATTTGTATACATATTTTATTGGTTGTTGCAGAGATAACATTATTTATTGTTGTGTGTGGGGCTTGTTGAGTATTTTATATTGGTGTATTGTGATATTGGGTTAATTAGGAACCATAGACGGTGGGAGTCGCAATTATGTCTTAAGACCGTGTCCACGAAGGAGGGGTGCTAATAAAGAGGACAAAAGAGGGTATAATTTACGTGTGGCTTCTTGGAATGTAGGATCTCTTAGTAGTAAGTTGCTAGAGTTAGTTGATGTGCTTAAAAGGCGTAAGGTACAAATAGCATGCCTTCAAGAAACTAGGTGGAAGGGGCATAGAGGGACAGAATGCAATGGGTATAAGTTGTGGTATGCAGGGTCGGATGGCGCTAAGAACGGAGTGGGTTTGCTAGTGGCTAGTGAACTGCATAAAAATGTTGTGGAAGTGATAAGGTACAACGATAGGATTATGATGTTGAGATTGGTAATAGGTGAGGAGGTAATGGCTGTGATTAGCGCTTATGCACCTCACGTGGGATTAGGAGATCAGGAGAAAATAGAGTTTTGGGATTGCTTAGATGCTGTAGTGAGGGCCATACCTAGGGAGGAGAGAATTTATATAGGAGGTGACTTTAACGGACATATAGGTAAGGATAGTGATGGTTTTCAGGCGGTACACGGGGGTTTTGGTTTTGGTGATAGGAATGAGCCTGGTAGGGACCTTCTAGAGTTCGCAGTGGCCCACGATCTGGGTATTATGAACTCGTTTTTTAAGAAACGAGTTTCACATTTGATCACTTTCAGTAGCGGGGGGCGTAACACGCAAATAGACTACCTATTGATGAGGCGAGAAGATCGACGATGGTGGAGGGACTGCAAGGTTATACCAGGGGAGACAACAGTGACTCAACACCATTTGCTAGTAGCGGATATACGTTTGAGAAGAAAACTGTCGGAGAGGGAGAGGAAAGGTCGACCTAGGATCCGATGGGGAAGCTTGAAGGGAGACAAGATTACAGTGTTTAGAGACAAGGTCATCCCTAGGACAGCCGATTGGGTGGGAGGGGACGCAAACCGAATGTGGGAGGCTATGGCGACCACCATCACCCAGGTGGCAGTGGAGACACTAGGGGTTACAACCGGAATGACTAGCGGACATAAAGACACCTGGTGGTGGAGTGAGGATGTACAAATTAAGATAAGGGATAAACAAGAGAGTTTTAGGGATCTTTTGACGTGCACGGTCGAGGAAGACCAATTGAGGTTGAAGGAGAGGTATAAAAAGGCCAAAAGGGAGGCAAAGAAGGCAGTGGTAGAGGCAAAGAACACAGCTTACAAGAAGATGTATGACCGCCTGGAGACGAGGGAAGGAGAGCATGCCATGTTCAGGATTGCCAAAGCTAGGGAGCGTAGAAAGCAGGATCTGGGTGTAGTGAAATTTATAAAGGGAGAAGATGGGCATGTCCTAGTAAGAGAACAGGACATTAAGCTGAGATGGCAAACCTACTTTCGTAATCTTTTCAATGGAGGGAAGGAAGCCGAAGAAGAAAGCGACCACAACAGCATTCAAGGAAGACAACGGAATAACTGCTATTGTCGGAGTATGACAATGGGAGAAGTAAGGACAGCACTCAAGAAGATGGGAAGAGCTAAGGCAGTTGGTCCTGACAACATACCGATAGAGGTGTGGAAGTGTTTCGGAGAGGATGGAGTTCGATGGCTAGCTAGTTTGTTTAATCTTATTTTCAAATTTGGAAAAATCCCGGACCAGTGGAGGAGTAGTGTCGTAGTGCCCTTGTATAAGAACAAAGGAGATGCCCAGTGTTGTGGGAACTACAGAGGGATCAAGTTACTAAGCCATACTATGAAACTATGGGAGCGGGTAATTGAGACTAGGATTAGAAAAGAAACTCAGGTTACGGTAAACCAGTTTGGTTTCATGCCAGGGCGCTCAACGACAGAAGCGATCCATATTCTACGGAGACTAATGGAAAAGTACAGGGAGAAGAAGCGAGACCTACATATGGTGTTCATTGACCTTGAAAAGGCATATGATAGTGTGCCACGTAGACTGATTTGGGAAAGCTTGGAGGGTAGGGGAGTTCCTGGAAAGTATATAGACTTAATTAGGGATATGTATGATAGGACTGTGACTACAGTCCGTGCGCCTGTAGGATTTACAGAGTCTTTCCCCGTGGAAATAGGACTCCACCAAGGGTCCGCGTTGAGTCCTTTTCTTTTTGCGGTGGTCTTGGATGAGTTGTCCAAGTCGATTCAAGAGACAGTTCCGTGGTGCATGCTTTTTGCCGACGATATAGTGTTGGTTGCTGAAACGAGACAAATCCTAAATGCGAGGCTAGAGGAATGGAGAGCAGTCCTAGAGGGCAATGGTTTAAGGATCAGCCGCTCAAAGACTGAATACCTTTATTGTAATTTCGGTGGTGCAGATGACAACGAGGACTCCCAGGTTACCATTGAGGGTCAAGTGGTCCCACAAACGACTAAGTTCAAGTACTTAGGATCGTTTGTGCAAAAGGACGGGGAGATAGACAGTGACGTATACCACCGCATCCAGGCTGGGTGGTGTAGGTGGAGAGCAGCCACTGGGATTTTGTGTGATAGGAAGTTCCCAACGAAATTAAAGGGAAAATTTTATAGGGTAGCAGTTAGACCGGCTATGTTATACGGGACAGATTGTTGGGCCATCAAGAAAACACAAGCACGCAAGATGGAGGTAGCGGAGATGAGGATGTTGAGGTGGATGTGTGGCCACACGATGTTAGACAGAATAAGAAGTGAGGTTTTTAGGAAATGGTTAGGAGTGGCTAGTATATCGGACAAAGTAAAAGAGGGGAGATTGAGATGGTTTGGGCATGTGAAGAGGAGGCAGTTGACAGAACCAGTTAGAGTAGTGGAAACCATGACAGTGGAAGGAAGGAGGAGTAGAGGCAGGCCCAAGTTGACTTGGGATGAACGACTTAGGCAGGATTTGGTAGAGTTGCACCTCTCCGAGGACATGGTTCAGGATAGGACTTCATGGAGACGTAGGATTAAGGTTAAGGACTTGTAGAGGAGGGTATGGACGTGTCCTACCTTTGTCTTGGGGGGGGGGATAGATTTCTTTCTCACTTTAGGTAGACCTCATATATCATGACTTTCTTGTATCTATGACTACATGTTATTTGTTGATAATATATTTGACTACTGCTACGCTATATACTTATCTCTCTTTTGTCTATATGGTTGTTTGTTGTTTTTGAGCCGGGAGTCTCTCAGGAAGCAGCCTCTCTATTCTGAGGATAGAGGCAAGGTTTGCCTACATCCCACCTCCCCCAGACCCTACCAATAGTTCTAGCTATTTGTGGGATTTACTGGGTATGGTTGTTGTTGTTGTAGTTTCTGCAGAGCTCAGCACGGGCCGTGCCTGGTCGGACACGGGCCGTGCCCAGCATCATCACTGGCAGTTTTTTTTTTCTGAGTTACAGAGAGCTGAACACGGGGCCGTGTCGGTGCAACACGGGGTCGTGTCCAACTCCCAGTAACAGGGATCCAGAAGACAATCACTGTACCTCTGACCACGGGCCGTGTTCGCTGAGCACGGGGCCGTGGTGAACATTCTGACCAACGTTCTTTTCTGTTTTTATTGCAGGACTTGGAACCTAGGCGCCACATTTGAACCTCCTACATAGTGCATGAGCTCCAGTTCTAGTAGAGACATAAAAGAACCTCTAGAAGAACCCGAACGCTTTCTCAGAAAAAGACTTAAAGCTAAAAATCAAGAGAAAGTTTCGGGGGACCCACTTCCAATGGCGGATCAACGTACCCTTATGGATTACCTACGGCCCACCGTAGGCAATCTCGGTGCCGCTATCAATGCACCAAATGTCAAAGCCAATAACTTCGAACTTCGGCCGCATTTGATACAAATGCTCCAAAACTCCGCAACCTTCCATGGGCTTGCGGACGAGGATCCCCATCTACATATTACTAATTTCTTAGAAATATGTGATACCTTTCGGATCAATGGAGCATCAAATGACGCCATCCGCCTTCGAATGTTTCCATTTTCACTAAAAGACCGAGCTAAGGCTTGGCTTAACACCCTCCCAGTTGGCTCGGTAAACACCTGGGATGAACTTGCCCAAAAGTTTTTATATAAGTATTTCCCTCCTGCTAAAACGGCTAAATTAATGACTGAAATTAATACATACTCACAAGAGGATGGGGAATCCTTATATGAAACTTGGGAAAGGTTCAAGGAGCTTCTAAGAAAGTGTCCTCATCACGGTCTAGCGGTGTGGCAACAAGTATCCACTTTCTACAATGGGTTGTTGCCACACACAAGACAAACACTTGATTCAAGCTCCGGGGGACTTTTAGGTAATCGTCGCCCAAATGAAATATATAATCAAATTGAGGAAATTGCTCAAACCAATTTTCAATGGCACACTCCCCGAGGTAATAAATCTATTGCCCCGGGCGCCCATAAGGTTGATGAAAGCACCTCTTTACAAGCCCAATTCGAGGCCCTCTCTTCGAAAATCAAAAAGCTAGAAATGACAAAAACGGCCTCAGTTATGGCTTGTGAAGGGTGTGGTGGGTCACATGAAAATTGGAGTTGTATGAAAGAATTAGATGAACAAACAGAAACGGTAAACTACATTGATAATAGACTTAGGCCGTCGGGTCCTCCAACGGGTACCTACAACCAAGGATGGCGTAACCACCCGAATCTTGGTTGGAGAGATCCCGGCAATAGTAGTAACCAACAAAACCAACGAACTAATTTTCAACAACCACAAAATTTCTCTCAACAACAAGGTGGAAGAGAAAGGCTTGAAGATACCGTATCTCGCCTCATCTCCGACACCGAAAAGAAAAACTCGGATCGATTCCAACAATTGGAATCGAATTTTAGAAATCAACAAGCTAGCATTCAAAACGTTGAAAAACAATTAAATCAACTAGCTCAAAATTTCTCCGAGAGACCACAAGGCGCATTACCAAGTAATACCGAAACCAACCCAAAGGCACAAGTACACCTTATCACATTGAGAAACCGAACCGTGGGTCCCGAGGATACTCCATTACCACCAGCTGAAGGGGGTCAACGTCAAAGTACGACTTCACCTACACCTCAACTAGAAAAGGCTTCTTCACCAAATCAAGAGCCCACCAAGACTCCTCCAATTCCGTACCCCGGTAGGTTAAATCGTCAAAAGACCGATGAGCAATTCGCAAAGTTCGAAAGTTTACTAAAACAATTGCATGTCAATATTCCTTTTATTGAGGTCCTAACCCAAATGCCTAAATATGCAAAATTCATGAGGGACTTCCTCACTCACAAAAGGAAAATTGAATCATTGCAATTAGTTAACTTAGGCGAAGAATGCTCCGCTTTAGTACTCAACAAACTTCCACAAAAGAAAATCGATCCCGGGAGCTTCACAATTCCTTGCTCGATTGGGGAGTCCCCCGTTCGTAATGCATTAGCCGATCTTGGGGCTAGCATTAACCTCATGCCCACGTAAATGTTCAAACGACTCGGCCTAGGAGTAACTAGCCCTACAAAGATGAGCATACAACTCGCCGACAGGTCCGTCAAATTTCCACAAGGTGTCGCTGAAAATCTACTGGTCAAGGTTGACAACTTCGTTTTTCCAACTGACTTTGTCATCCTAGACATGGAAGAAGACACCGAAGTCCCTCTCATCCTCGGGAGGCCATTTCTAGCCACCGCCCAAGCAGTGGTAGATATGAATGACGGAACATTAACATTGAAGTTTGGGGACGTGGAAGTGAAGTTTGAATGTGGAAAGAAGATAGAGGAAGAAGACCCGGTCAACTACATGAAGGTCATAGACTCAAGCTTGGATGACGCTCTCCGACGGTGTAACTTGGGATGCAATACATCCCACTTGGGTAACATATGACCAGGCTTTGGGTCTAGCCAAGGACCCTTATAAACGTGGCGCACCATGGAGGCATTCCACGGAACTATCCTTAGTTTAGTTTAGATTAATTTTCTTGTTTTCTAGTTAGTTTTAATTTTCAGGAATAAAACACACTTGAGATGGCAAAGGATGCAAGGGAAACTTGAACCAGCACTCCATACAGGAAAACAGAACCGTCCGACAAATTTCTTCGTTTGCAGTAAGCTCGGCACGGGCCGTGTCCACCCAACACGGCCCCGTGCTGCTCAGTCTGCAGAAAAAGACCCAGTTCAGGTAACTGGACACGGGCCGTGTTCACCCAACACGCCCCCGTGTCCAGACTTCTGTGTCCCCTGTTCAATTTTGTTACTGGCACTTGAACACGGGGCCGTGCCCGGATCACACGGGGCCGTGTTCAGCGCCCAGTAACACAAAATTTTTGCTTTTCACACCTTTTTACACATTCAATCAACCTAAAAACTTATTTTTGGGACACATTGAGGACAATGTGTAATTTAAGTGTGGGGGGGATGCTAAAACCTTGAAACTTGCAAGTCCTAAATACAAGCCTTACACAAAACTCTACTGGAACCGCTAATTTTCATTTTTTTTACTTGTTTAGGTTTAATTCGGGAAATTCAAGTTCTTAAAAAGGTTATATTTTATGAATTTACAACCGATAGCGTCGTGATAAAAAGAACCAACATAAGAAAATTATGAAAAGGCATGATAAGCTTAGTTAAAATTTAATTATATATACTTGATCACATAAAAACCCATTCCCACAAAAGTGAGTTTTGAGCCTTTATTGAGCAAACACTTACATATCATTTGACTAAATGCTCATTTTCGTTTCTTGTGTGAATAGCCGCTTGGTTCTTACGACTCTAGAACTTGCCATGACGATACATTCCCGGTCCTTACCAACTTAGACCAAAGTAAGTAAATGATGGAGGCATTAGGACTAACCCTTTTTTTTATTTCTACACTATTATTTTTCTTTTTTTTAACCACCTACCCAAAATCCCCCTAGTTAGCCCCTTTGAGCCTAAACCTTTTCATTTCATAACCCAAACCAAACACCCTTTTTACCCACCAAAACCTTTTTCATTTTTACCCCTTTTGTTTTAGTAACAAGTTCGGTTCTTTATATGACTGTTGAAAAAAAAAATTGTTGTTGATGATGAAGCAAAAGAAAATAAACAAACAAGTTCATCAAAAATAACTTTGTTTGAATAAATAACCTTCATCAAAATAAAAGTTACAAACATAGAAAGTCATATGAAAACCGACACTTGTTACGTTTTTCGCCCTTTTTACTAACCACTAACCACCAACCCAACCACCTACCTTTAACCCAAGCCTAATCCTTAACCCACAAAGTCCTCTTGATATTTACAAAGGTATATAAGTTAAAAAGGAGGAGGATTGATTGCTTGGCAAGCCTATGGTAGGAGTAAGTTCCATGCCGCTCCCGAGTGATCCACAAAAATACATTTTCGGCCGAGTGTTGAGTGATCCCCGTGAGGTATGTGAACTTATATATAAATAGAATTTTACAAAGGCATGTTATGCCCTAATAAGTAATTTGTCTTATGAAAATTTAAAAAAAAAATCATGACGAATAGGATTGTAAATAAATAAAAATAAAATTAAATAAAGAATCTTGGAAATCCCGACACTCTACGACAAGCCCAAAAACCTTCTTCTCTACCCATTCCATTTGGGAGTGTAAATAGCCACATATTAAAGAGTTTTGCTTGAGGACAAGCAAAGATTCAAGTGTGGGGGTATTTGATGTGTTCAAATATTAACATATATATTTCATCAAATGAGGCATAAAACTAACCCCTTTTTAGTACTAATGTTGGAAAAAGTGTGCTTTTGTCTTCCTTTTGTATTTTCAGGATTAAATGAGCTCAAATTAACAAAAGAAGCAAAAAGACATCAAAATCTAACATAAATACAAGAAAAGGGACAAGACGTGACATGCCCGACCCCACGACAGCATCTTCCCAAGCAAAACAAGAAGACAGAAGACTGAACACGCCCCGTGCTCAGCCAGCACGGGGGCGTGCCCAAGTGTCAGCAGAAAAGACAAAGTGGTAGAAGCTTCTATTGCCCACCACGGGGCCGTGCTCAGCGGACACGGGGCCGTGGTCAACTATAAGATTCGCACAATCCAGCAAATCTGCATAGTACAAAGATTCTTCTGCACCACGGGGTCGTGCTCAGCGGACACGGGGGTGTGGTCAACTAATATGACAAAGCTGCATTTAATGAAGAAAGAGAAGGAGGTGGACACGGGGCCGTGCCCACTGGACACGGGGCCGTGCCCGAGCTTCTGTTCAGCCTATAAATAGATGTGCTTGGCTCAAGCTCAAACTATCCCTTGGCACACCACCTCTCTCACACTTCACCCACCACCACCATAACACCATCATCCACCACCATCATCCATTGTCCATCGTAGAGTGTGTGAGTCGTCTCGGGATCCAAGATTGATCGTAAGAGTTCTTGACAATCAAGGCCATGTTTGCCTAAGTCTCTTACATCACTTGGTGAAGACAAAGTGTCTAGTGTAATACTTTTTATTTCTAATCTTTTGCACTTTTTATTTGGTTTCGTATTAATGACTTTAATAACTAGTTGCTTATGTTGAAGGTGATCTTTCTTTATCGTTTGTCCGTGGTGTCTTGAAATTATTTTACTGTCTATATAAAATAAAAGATTTTCACCACTCATATCTCCACGGTCTATATGGAGGTATGTTGGCTACCTGGTCGGGGGTTAAGGGAACGGTTTGGTAAAGGTCTTGCCATTGTTCAGCGTTTAGAGGTCCTGCAATGGACCTGGGTCAAATTTAGTAGGACCTCCTTCAATACTTCACGGTATTGGATGGCGGGGGTCCAAACTCTTTGATCCCCTCATAAGTTAACTACTATTAATACTATAACCCGGCTATTTAGGACTGTATCCCTGCTGACTCAGACTACTTAGTCGAGGGTAACGTCACCTCCAAAAGAGGGGCCTACCATAATATTGCATTAATAACTTAATTCATTATCTTCCAATAATCCACCTTTTTAGGATTGTATCCTTGCTGACTCAAACTACTGGGGTGAGGGTAACGTCACCTTCAAAAGAGGGGCCTACTACAATAACTAAGATAATCTCTTAATCATGTGCAAAAGTGCGGAAATAATCAAAGGTTACACTAGATACGAGTCGGAACCAAGTGATTCATCTTGTCTATCTGTTTTTTCTTTTATTTTTATTTTCAGCATTTTAGTTAGTTTCTATTTTTCTTAGTTTAAAACATTTTTCTAAACTTTTTATTTTGATTAGACGTTGAGGATAAACCGGTACTAAAATATCTTGTGTCCTTGGACGACCTCGGTATCTTGCCAACACTATACTACGCTCACGATGGGTGCACTTGCCCATATGTGTGTTTAGTGTTAGTAAAATATCGTGTTTTATAAATTTAAAACTTGGCTAAAAATAAGTGTTAAAGGGGCTTAAAATATACACCTAATATATATAACACTTCACACGCATCGTTTTTCTTATTTTTCATTTTTTTTAGAATTTTTTTTTAGATTTTTTAGTTTCTGCAGAGCTCAGCACGGGCCGTGCCCAGCATCATCATTGGCAGTTTTTATTTTCTGAGTTACAGAGAGCTGAACACGGGGCCGTGTCGGTGCAACACGGGGTCGTGTCCAACTCCCAGTAACAGGGATCCAGAAGACAATCACTGTACCTCTGACCACGGGCCGTGTTCGCTGAGCAGGGTGGTGAAACAAGAACCGCAGCAGCAACCACAGTAACAACAACAGCAGCAACAATAAGCCGCACGTGCCAGAACCTTCAATCTCAATGTGCGTCAAGCCCAGGCCGACAACAACGTGGTGAATGGTACATTCCTTGTGAATGGTATTTATGCTTCATGTTTGTTTGATACTGGAGCCGATAATTGCTTTGTGTCACTCGAATTTGAGAAACTCCTTAGTCGTAAACGTTCCCGACTCTCCTTTGCATTCGATGTTGAAGTCGCTACCGGAAGAACCGTCTCCGTAAACTCCGTTATTCGTGATTGCACTCTCGAGCTCAACAATCACATCTTCTCGATCGATCTCATTCCAATGCAACTAGGAAGCTTTGATGTCATAGTAGGCATGGACTTTCTTCGCGAAAACCATGCCGAAGTTGTGTGCTTCGATAAAATGATTCGTTTTTCACTCGCAAACGGTGATTCATTGTGCGTCTATGGCGATACTACTTCGAAGGGTCTCAAGCTTATGTCATGCCTACAAGCTAGCAAGTATCTCCGTAAGGAATACAGAGCTTTCTTGACTCATGTTGTAGCAGCGGAGAAGGAAAAGAAAGAGAAGAAGAAAGTAAAAGACATTCCAGTGGTTCGAGAATTTCCTCAAGTTTTTCCAGAGGATCTTCCCAGACTACCTCCGAAGCGTGATATTGATTTTCGCATTGATCTCATTCCTGGAGCTAATCCTATCGCCAGAGCTCCTTATCGACTCGCGCCGTCCGAAATGCGCGAACTCTCAACCCAACTCCAGGAATTGCTTGAGAAAGGCTTTATTCACCCGAGCACCTCTCCTTGGGGCGCACCAGTCCTTTTCGTCAAAAAGAAGGACGGGTCGTTCCGGATGTGCATCGACTACCGGGAATTGAATAAGTTGACTATCAAAAACCGCTATCCTCTGCCACGAATCGACGATTTGTTTGATCAACTACAAGGCGCTACGTGTTTCTCGAAGATCGATCTACGTTCAGGATACCGTCAGCTGCGTATACAAGAGGAGGATATACCCAAAACCGCGTTTCGCACTCGTTACGGCCATTACGAATTCGTTGTCATGCCTTTTGGCCTAACCAATGCACCAGCAGTTTTCATGGATCTGATGAATCGAGTGTGTAAACCCTATCTCGACCGTTTCGTCATCGTGTTCATCTACGATGTCTTGATCTATTCCAAAACGAGAGCCGAACACGCGCAACATCTACGTTTGGTTCTCGAGTTACTCCAGGGGAACCAACTCTACGCCAAATTCTCCAAGTGCGAGTTTTGGTTGGGGGAAGTTCAGTTTCTGGGTCACATCGTAAATAGTCAGGGTATTCACGTCGATCCTGCGAAGATTGAAGCCGTTAAGAGCTGGGTTACGCCTAAGAACCCGACTGAAGTCCGCTCTTTCCTCGGGCTAGCGGGCTATTACCGACGATTCATCGAAGGATTCTCGAAGATTGCTGTACCACTTACTTCTCTCACTCATAAGGATCAGCCTTTTGTCTGGGGAACCAAACAAGAGTCTGCCTTTCGAACCCTCAAACACATGCTTTGCAATGCTCCTGTTCTCACACTACCCGACGGAAACGATAATTTCATTGTCTACTGTGATGCTTCCAACCTTGGTCTCGGTTGTGTCTTAATGCAACGAGACAAGGTCATAGCTTACGCATCTCGTTAGCTCAAAATCCACGAGAAGAACTATACAACCCACGATCTCGAGCTAGGCGCAGTTGTTTTTGCATTAAAGATTTGGCGACACTACCTGTATGGTACCAAGTGTACGATCTTCACCGATCATAAGAGCCTACAGCACATCTTTAATCAGCGGGAATTGAATATGCGTCAACGCCGATGGGTAGAACTTCTCAACGACTACGACTGTGAGATTCGTTATCACCCAGGCAAAGCAAATGTTGTTGCCGACGCACTTAGCAGACGGAGTTATCTGCTTAGCACTCGAAATGTTCAAGCCCAGCACAACCTCGAAGCTCTTATTCGCGACGCCCAGCATGCATGTTTCAACGAACGCACTTTGAAGAAAGAAAGAATCTACCACGATGGAGCCCAGCTTGTGAGCAAATCGAACGGGATATTCCACTTCTTAGACAAAATCTGGATTCCCAAGCGAACCAACCTGCGACAGATTATCATGGATGAAGCCCACAAATCCCGATACTTTATTCATCCTGGTGCTGACAAAATGTACCACGATCTCCGATATAGGTACTGGTGGCCGGGTATGAAACGGGATATCGCTCTCTACGTCGGAAAATGCCTAACCTGTGCTAGAATCATGGCTGAACATCAAAGACCCTCTGGCTTGCTCGAACAACCTCCAATCCCCATGTGGAAGTGGGAGAGCATAGCTATGGATTTCGTAACCAAGCTCCCAACCACGTCATCAGGCCACGACAGCATTTGGGTTGTCATTGACCGTTTGACCAAATCAGCTCACTTTCTGCCAATACGAGAAGACTACAAGGTAGAACGATTAGCCCGAATCTACACCGACGAGATCATTTGTCGACATGGGACGCCTCGTGACATCATCTCTGATCGTGATGCTCGGTTCACTTCACGACTGTGGGAAACGTTTCAAACGGCACTCGGTACAACGCTTAATCTAAGTACTGCGTTCCACCCACAAACCGACGGTCAGACTGAAAGAACGATTCGTACTCTTGAAGACATGCTCCGTTCGTGTGTTCTAGACTTCAGTGGTAATTGGGATAGACACCTTCCGTTAGTCGAATTCTCGTATAACAACAGCTACCAGGCTAGCATCCAGATGGCACCTTTCGAGGCCTTATACGGAAGAAGATGTCGATCGCCTATTGTGTGGCACGAGATCGGTTACTCGCAACTAACCGGTCCGGAGCTGCAACAAGAGACGACAGACAAAATTTTCCAAATTCGAGACAACCTAGCGAAAGCTCGGGATAGACAGAAAGTTCTCGCCGATAAAAAGCGCAAGCACCGTGAATATGGCGTTGGTGACTACGTACTCCTAAAGGTATCACCTTGGAAGGGTGTAGTCCGATTTGGCAAAAAGGGGAAACTCGCGCCTCGATATGTTGGACCTTTTAAGATTCTGGAAAGGATCGGAAAAGTCACCTACAGACTCGAATTACCGGAGGAACTTAGCAATGTCCATCCGACTTTCCACGTGTCGAACCTCCGAAAGTGCATCTACGACCACGACTTACATGTTCCTCTAGATGATTTACAAGTGAACGAAACATTACACTTCGTGGAAAAGCCTGTCAAGATCATGGACCGCAAAACCAAAGAACTCAGACGCTCACGCATTTCTATTGTGAAAGTCCGATGGGAAGGCAAGCAAGGCGCGGAGTTCACTTGGGAACTCGAAAGCGACATGAAGGCAAAGTATCCACAGTTGTTTAACGAAGGAGTAATGTCCGGTTAAGAAAGGCAAGGTGGCATACTTGTAAATAAGGAAAGACTCCTTATATTCTTGGCCTATAAATAGAACCCTTAGGGTTAGTTTAGAGACTTTTGCTCATTTGGAGCTTTGAAGGTTAGAGAGAGAAGCTAGAGAGAGAAAGTTGATTCGTGGAGCTTGTACACGTCATACGGATCTAATGAATCACGTTAAAATTATACGTTTTTGTGTGTTCACGGATTCCGCACGTTCACGAGTCGGTACGCAATCGAAACGAATTCAAACCGGAACCTGCAATAATCAAGGTTTTGAAAGAAAAAGAAAAAGGTTTTGAAAACGAAAAACTGGAAATTGAAAAAAAAAAAAAGATCTCTCCCAAACGACTTCGAATTAAAATCTGAAACTTTATAGGCTTTTAGATTAGATGTTTTCGCTTATCATATCCAAAAATCAGCCGATTTTAACCGTAAAACCCGATTAATTCGACACTTTTCAGTGGTCCAAACGAAGAACTCTCACACGTGATCCACGACCCAGTTACAGCTTTCAGCTTAATTTCGGGACGAAATTTCCTAAACAAGGGGAGGCTGTAACACCCCGTGTTTTCACGAGTGAAAGTCAAAGTCAAGGTCAAAGTCAACAACCGATTTCGCGCGACGTGACTCGTAGAATTGTTTCTATTATATTTAGATTATGTGGAGTAAATGTCGTACATTACAATAATCGAGTCGTGCTAACCGTATTTCAATCGACCTACGACTGTGAAAGATAGGAAGTGACAATGCCATAAAGTTAATCAAGCTATGCTAATCGAATCGACATCAAATCGTAACTCGAGCTATGTATTTTACTTGTCATTATACGTGTGTGTGTGCCTTACGTGTTACCTGTGCATGTTTATTTATGTTATTTTGTGATAATCAAGCGAAGTCAATCGAACTGGAAGTCTAACTCGAATGTAAACGAACCCGAACCCGAATCCCGAGTCGAACCATATAAGAAGTAGTTGGGACTGAAAGTAATTTGACTAGGAAACCCTATCGAATCGCTCGCAAATCGAAACCAAATCAACATCGCACCGAACACATCCAAGGAGGCGGCATCCGCACGGATTGCCAATCCGCACGGATGACCAGTCCGCGCGGATAGCCTACCCGGGTGCGTGCCATGCGCACGGCTCACCCTTTCCCTTTTTGGAATCCTATAAATACATGGGTCACTCTCCACTTTTTCCACTTTTGGCAAGTGACGTCCGAACCACACGCATTCTTCACCTTTTCTCAGATTTCTCTCAATCCAGGTAAGATCTTGCACTAATTCTTGTACATCTTTGATCACTACACAATTCTACACATTTCCATCTTTCGAATCTCCACTTTTAACCATGAAATCATCCGGATTTGAGGTATTCTCGGGTGACGTCATCATGAAGTTCATAAGAACTTCAAGCTTGACCTTATTCCACCAAGAATATCTCAGATCTAAACGATTTCTACAAGTTTTCACAATAACTTCACCTAGATCTAAACTTTTCTAAGGATAAAAGAGTTGAAAGAAATAAACCTAAGTTCTCTCCTTCTTTTACCCTTAAAACCGGTACGAATCCGATCAGTTTTAGTGTTCTACTCGTCAATAGTGATGCACTAGTTCTAGATCTGGAAACCTACCCATAGACAACTGATTTCGGGGTTAACCGGGATGACCGTTCTGAGTCGCTGACAGGCCGAGTTAGGGTGGTTCCTGACCGGTCTAGTCATGCGGGTAAGAATACAATTCCAAGTGGATGCCACGTAATCAGAACGTCTCAATAAACGACAACAGAAACCAAGTGTAGACGAACGGAACAACCAGAGGCTGTCCGCACAGACCAGCCGTCCGCACGTACAAGTCATACGCACGGGTTGTCACCCGCACGGACTACCCTTGGGACCCACTTTCCAAACAAGGTTTGAGTACCGACGAACGAGCAATCCGGACGGACGACCTCTGAATGGATTACTCTTCGGATCATGAGATACTAAGGCCTTAAAATGAAAAATCAAACAACCTTCATCCGCACGACCAAGCCGTACGCACGGACAGGCTATCCGGACGGATTGTCTCTGCCCGCGCGCACAGGCTGCCCGCACGGACTACCATACGCACGGACTGCCATCCGCGCGACTGGCTTGAAAGGTAGAAACACTTAGGTGTTTTCTAAATGCTACAACGAAAACTCCAAAGCACAAGCCATCATACACAAACACATCTTAGGAAGAAACAATCCACTTGAACATTTATTCTCAGAAACAACTTGTCCGCACGGATAAGTCACCCGCACGCACAACTGATCCGCACGGCTTACCGCCCGCACGGACAGTCGCACGCACGGATAACTTATCCGGACGGACCACCATCCGCACGGATAGGTCATGCGCACGGATGACTTCTACTCACGGATAACTGATCCGCACGATCAGTCATCCTACCCACTCCCACTTGTACTGTTTTACGCGCCACTTATCGTTACGTTATCGAATCTATTCAGGCTAACCGTACACGCTGTAAAAGCGCTCCCTTCAATCCATATCGCTGTGAGTATACTCGAACCCTTTTTGCTTTTAGCACTTTTGGGTGTTATATACGTTACAACTATTCAAACTACAACTATCACACTACTCAAGCTATTTTAACGCTTAACCATTAATGCATGTTATACGTGGCTTATGAATGCTTGTTTGTTATGTTTACACATGGAATGCTGTCTACCTGCCTTAGCAACGATAGTACTATAGTTTGGACTCAGCACCCGTTCACACGGGGGTTGTTAAGGATCTTTTACTTGCATGGATTACAGTGGTAATCGTGTATTGCGAACTGCCTCGGGCAGTCAACCCGCAGTCATTGGTATCGATGGATCTATGTCGATAACTAACGTGCTTCATTTCACTATGTGTACGTGCTGGTTATGCGTAAACGAATTCGAACTCTATATGCTATTATCAAACTTGTATGCTCACATTTACATTTTATGTATTGACATTATTTTAACGTATGTGACAGGTGCTTAGGACGCATATGTGGTAGGAATTGGAAGCTAGAATAACGCTTTAGAGCCCAACAAATAGTTGTCTGTAGATAACTTATTAGGGGTCTCTAGAAGCAGATAAACAATTGCTACTTATTTAAATCTGAGTTGTCGGAACAGAGTATTTGTTTTGATGTTGTCTGTAATAACTTGTTTGACTATTTATGTTACGGTATGGGACGTAATGTTTACTTAAATGGTAATGATAGTTGTTATGGAAACTTCTCGACAATCTGTTTCGCTCAGTGCCGCGCCCCGATGATTCCGCCATCGGTTGGGGTGTGACAACAATCAAGGCCATGTTTGCCTAAGTCTCTTACATCACTTGGTGAAGACAAAGTGTCTAGTGTAATACTTTTTATTTCTAATCTTTTGCACTTTTTATTTGGTTTCGTATTAATGACTTTAATAACTAGTTGCTTATATTGAAGGTGATCTTTCTTTATCGTTTGTCCGTGGTGTCTTGAAATTATTTTACTGTCTATATAAAATAAAAGATTTTCACCATTCATATCTCCACGGTCTATATGGAGGTATGTTGGCTACCTGGTCGGGGGTTAAGGGAACGGTTTGGTAAAGGTCTTGCCATTGTTCAGCGTTTAGAGGTCCTGCAATGGACCTGGGTCAAATTTAGTAGGACCTCCTTCAATACTTCACGGTATTGGATGGCGGGGGTCCAAACTCTTTGATCCCCTCATAAGTTAACTACTATTAATACTATAACCCGGCTATTTAGGACTGTATCCCAGCTGACTCAGACTACTTAGTCGAGGGTAACGTCACCTCCAAAAGAGGGGCCTACCATAATATTGCATTAATAACTTAATTCATTATCTTCCAATAATCCACCCTTTTAGGATTGTATCCTTGCTGACTCAAACTACTGGGGTGAGGGTAACGTCACCTTCAAAAGAGGGGCATACTACAATAACTAAGATAATCTCTTAATCATGTGCAAAAGTGCGGAAATAATCAAAGGTTACACTAGATACGAGTCGGAACCAAGTGATTCATCTTGTCTATCTGTTTTTTCTTTTATTTTTATTTTCAGCATTTTAGTTAGTTTCTATTTTTCTTAGTTTAAAACATTTTTCTAAACTTTTTATTTTGATTAGACGTTGAGGATAAACCGGTACTAAAAGCTCTTGTGTCCTTGGACGACCTCGGTATCTTGCCAACACTATACTACGCTCACGATGGGTGCACTTGCCCATATGTGTGTTTAGTGTTAGTAAAATATCGTGTTTTATAAATTTAAAACTTGGCTAAAAATAAGTGTTAAAGGGGCTTAAAATATACACCTAATATATATAACACTTCACACGCATCAAGCCTAGAAGACTGTTGGAAACTAAGCACTGCTGGTACAAACTACTGATGACAAAGCACTGCACAATCAAGGACTGATCAACCTTGAGGAAAGCACTGATGAATAGAAAGAGCAGTAGTTTAGTATATCATCTGTTTTATGTATTGTCAGTGGTTAGGCTTAGCAGTGTTTGTATGAGATCAGTAGATACAGGTTGTTAGGCTGTTAGACGTCGCTTTCATGGTGACGTCAGCTGAGATGCCTCAGCGGTTTGGATTGTCTATAAATGAAACAGTACTCTGTACTGTTACATTTGATTCGTCTTGAGTGAGTTCTTCTCCTCAATTCAATCCTTTCATCTTGTGCAATCCAACCTTGGGGTATCAAGCTGAGGGGGAGCTTAGTTTGTAAGCATGCTTTGTAATCTTTTGATTGACTTTGTAATCTTTCAACTAATGCAAATCATGTGTTTATCAAAACTATTTTCTTCCTTGATTGTGTCTATAAAGTTTGTTGTTCATTTCCGCTGCACTCAATGTTTAAATCTGTTTCATATCTAATTGATTTGTTTCAAAACACACAAACAAGCACAATCATGAGAGCCTCCGATCCTAACAATTGGTATCAGAGCCTGGACAGTCAAATTCGATCTAACAATCAATTTGACATAACAGTTCGGCTCAAAATTCAGTGATACTAAGGTTGGTTGTATTCAGTTGAAAAACAGAGTAACGAGTAAACCATGATCAAAATGGTTATTCAAAAACTCTGTAAATCAACCAAGATGTCATATGACACACAAATCTCACACAACAAGTGATTTCACGCACAAAACACTCATGGTTTTTAGATCTGAAAACATATCTGTTAAACTACGGGATTATCTCTTATTTTCAAAATTGATTTCAACTATTGTTGTGAAAATTGTGCTGTTTCATCATGTTTAATACTAAAGTATGAACCTCAGATGAACAAAACCTATGTTCTTAAAACATTAGTGTTTTGGTAATAAAGAAAGAGGGAAATTAAAACTTTAGTCATAAGATCTGGTGTGTTTAAAAACAGGTTGAGGATCCTCAAATGGACAAAATCAACTATGTTAAAATACATTCAGAAAGTCAGGGATTAACATAGTCCATATCATATGTAGTGTGAGATTGGGTGAAAAACTTGTGCAAACATGACCAATTCTTTCAAAACATTTCGACAAAATGATTCTGAATTAAAGTATTCCTTCAATAAACACTTCCCAGTAAGTATTTCATTACTTATGAATGGGAAGGGTAAAAAGGGAAGAAGAAAATTCACAGAAACTCAGAAGTGTGTTTATCTCAAAACTTTTGAAGTCAGAAGAAAAGAGTATAAACATAAAACACTTTAGAGTCAAAAGTTGGGGTAAAAATGGTCATCAAAGCAACTGTATGCAGTCATTGGTTTAGGAAAAAGTTCAGGTAACCATGGTATTTCCAGTGAATAAGCTTTCAAAAGGACTAGACAAATTTTCAAAATCATCACATAGTAACAAAATCTACATCAGGGTTTTGAAAACTTATGTGATCTTGTGTCCTCTTGTTTGCAATCAACTGACAAGAAAATGGTACCAAACAGTGGTCAAAATATATTCAAATTTCCTACCACTACTATCAAACCACTGACCATTTTCATAAACTTGAGAATGATATGATTACGTGTTTTATTGTATATATACCAGATCCTTTTGATGCCGTTCTCAGAAAAGCCTTTAACTATTTTTTTCAAAGGTTTTTCTCAAATAACCAGGATATATTATTCGTTTTTTTAAGAATAATATATTTTGAACTATTGCTTATTTTTGTTGGCAATGGTTGTTGTTTTCTCTTAGGACATAGTACCTTATTTTTGTTGGTATTATTGTCCTCATAAATGGGTCAAAAGGATATAGTACATACGTCAAGGTCATGTCATTTCTCAGGCTTGTTTTAAAATTCTTATCAAAGGTTGGTTGCCAAACAGTGTTTAAACTACTGGGGCACTCATGTTTTAACTTGATATTAAACGCAAATGAGTTGCCCTTGCAAAAAGTTTTTATCATCTAGGGTACTAGACCACTGTCAAGGAGTTGTAAAAGCTTCAACATGTGTAATTGACATGTGGCAAAACCTTGAATGAAAAATCCTCAAAACCGTTGCTGACATACTGATCTTTCAAATCACTACCAATATATTACCCCTAACCACTGTTTTGTTCAAACATCTGTTTCCTAATTACTATCCACTGCTGAAAGTCAACCACTGACTCTTCATTTTGCTTGGCAAGCACTGATGCTCAAAATCAGTGTCTTATCCACTGATATACTATCCACTGATAGTAAAAATCTTCCACTGTTATCACTTTATTACCGTTGTAACTACTGATGCTTGGTACATCAGTGGCTCTCAAAACAACTGTCCTCCATTCTTCATCCATATCATCAGAGGTTGACACGTGGTCAGTTTTTAGCCTTCAGATCATAATAACCGCTGCCACATCAGCGATCACTTTTTCCCTAAATAAAACCCTGATCAAAACCCCCAAACAGGGTTTTACACTGTCGAATTGAATTCTAAAATTCTCTTCTCAAAGCAGTTTCCAAACCTCCAAACCTTCCTTCTCAAAGCATTCTTCGATCTTCCTCATCAAAAATGAAGAATTCAAAATCGAAATCAAAATCACCATCATCCTCAAAAGAGGTCGCTCAAACAGGCGCTGAATCCGTTGAGATACCATACAAATCCCCTCACAACTATTTGGGTCTTCTCACAAAACCCTCAAACAACCACACCTTCAATTCCATCATCGACACACTGTCTGAATCAAAGTACAAAACTTTGTTGTTAGCAGATGCTCCCATTTACTTGCAAACCCAGAGAGAGTTCTGGAAAAAGGCGACGCTTGAAAAACAAGACGATAAAGTCATAGCCATTAACTACTCGATACAGGGTAAAGTGATTAAAATCACTCCGCAATCAATATCAGAAGTCTTCAAACTCGACGATCAAAAAGGTAAAACTTCCTTTGACAAAAACGAGTTAAAAGCTGATTTTCTGAAAAGGGGATATGCAGAACAATCAAAGGTAGATACCTTACAAAAAGGTTATTTCCCATCTGCACCCAGATTTTTATTTCACACACTCTTAAGTTGTGAATCTAATAAAACAAGAGCGTTTAACGAAATACCATTGAAGATTCAATGCCTGGGTTACGTTATTTTGAATAATAAAGACTACAACTACTCCCAGGAGATCTTCAATGACTTGGTAAAAAATGTTGAGAGTAAAGCATTTTTACTTTTTCCAAGATTTTTAAGCTATTATTTTAAACATAAAATTGAAAAAGAAAATGAAAATTTGCTCAAACAAGGTGTTTATTTTCAAATAAAAAGTTTAACACCTGAAACATTCACTAGAATGTTGGCACCAATAAAAACAAAAGCAAAGGTGTCTGAGCAGAATTTAGCAGTTACCACTGCTCCTCAGACATCTGCCGCTGAGCCCACTGCTCCATGTGATCATAGCAGCACTACCACTGCTTTGAAACCCACACCTGCCACCACCAAAAAGACCAAAAAGAAAACATCCAGAAAACCCCCCAAACCCAAAACAAAGGCAACTCTGGAAGATGAGATCCCAGAGCAAATGCCAGTGACAACACAAATGTCACCACAAACCACTACTGCTACTTCCTCACAACAGTTGGTAGAAAGATCTCCACCTTTGCCTAAAACTCCTCCTGCATCCTCACAAAAGGATCAGGTTGTAAGCACAGGGACCCCACAATATGAAGCTCTGGATTCAATCGGATCCATCTTCCTTAGTCCTGATCCCAAGGACATGTCTCTTTCAAATCCCATACCCTCACCAATAATATTACCACAATCCATGCTACCCTTGTTGCATGCAGTTGATATAGCTCAGACACAAACCAGTTCCTCTCTATCACCTGTCACTGAGAGTATACTCCCACAAGTGACTGGGTCTGATGCTACTACTTCTGCTATCCCAGCAACAATTGAGGAGGTTACACCCCCTGAGTTACAAGTAACTCTCGGTGGTAGTTCAAGTGGAGCAGCAACTACAACTGATGGATCAACAGATCTTCAGTTGGACAGTTGTTTCATTAATAAGACTCCCTTGAAGGCAATTTCTTCAATAGCACCTCAGATAACCACCAGAGAGTTTGTTATGCCCACTGGTACCTTTACAAGGTTAACAAGTGCTGAAGGAAGAAGTCCCCAGTACCAAGAACAAGGGGCATCAATGAGTGATTTTTGGGACTCAGTTCCTAAGTCACACATTGATACAACCACTGCTGGTGGGGATTCAGATGATCCCATTAAAGTGGGTGATGATTCAAAATATCAGGAATTGACGGGCAGAGTTGAAAAACTTGAAACTTCGGTTGCTGAAATAAAGGATATGGTGCAGGAGATTCTGAAAGCTCAAAAAGCACAATCCACTGCTGTTCCACCTCAATCACCTGCTCCACCACAAGCATTTGCTGCAAATGAGCTCTGGAATATCTTTCAACCCTTACTTGAACACCAAAAACAGATGGCTGATCAGCAGCATGAAATACATGTGAAAATGCTGACAAATATGGTGGAGTCGAGATTTAAAGACACTCAAGCAGACATCAAAGCTATCAAGGTTCATCTCCAAAGCACTACTGGAAAAGTTCCCTATACTATCCTTTTTATGGATAACCCCCTTGCAGATAATGCTAAAAAGGGGGAGAATGTCAAAAAGTTAAAGAAAAAGGGAATTGAAGATGGTCTGTATGTTGAACCAGAACAAGGAAAATAGCCATCTAAAATCTCAAAAGATTCAAAATCTCAAACTTCCATTCAAACAGCTGATACAGCAGCAGTTACAAAAACTGCTGTCAGTAGCCAAACAGCTGTCATCTCATCAACACACACAACTTCATCACACACCACTAAAACCACTGTCCTCACATCATCATCATTACCTCTGCCATAAAGCAGAAGACAGCAGATGTTACAACATCTGCTGTAATGACAACAGTGATTGAAACACCAGTTGTTTCAACCACTGTCAGTCAATCACAATCACAAACCACTGCCACTCATATCACCACCACTGATCCACCAACGACATCATCAGCCTCTCCTACAATAAAAAGGAGAAGGATTCTCATACCTGATGATTCACCACCACCATCACCACTATCAAAAACTACCTCATCACCTTTAATCCCTGCTCAAAAGTAGAAGACAACTACTGACACATCAGTAGTTGTAATGACAACAGATGTTGAGACACCAGTTGTTTCAACAGCTGTTAGTCAGCCATCCACCACTGCTTTCACCAGTCTCACATCACAACCAACAAAGCTCTACACCAGAAAAAGAAAACTTACTCAGCCAGATGATGACAAATATGATCCCACTGCTGCAAAATATCCATTGGAACTAGATGCTATAAAAATGAGATGAGGCAATTCTACACTGATGATGATCCTTCAAACAGAAGATTTCCTTCACTCGTTGGCTACATGGTTCCAGAAAACATGGATGAATATCTTGAGCTCAAAGCAAGACAGGCTAAGATAAGAGCCAAGGTTGAATGTGAAGGTCAAGGTGATGAAGCCATTGCTGAAAGATTGGAACTTCTGCTCACAAAAGTCAAACAAATAAAAGATTTTGCACAAGAGCTGAGCAAAGAAAAGGCAGAACAATGAAAAGAGATGAGAAGAAAACTTCTTGCATACATCATGCAAGAAAAATTTTATCCTGCTGAAGAAAACCAATTTGAAGAATGGCCAATAGTGGCTTTAAAGCATGAAGCTGATAGGATTGATAGAATCAAGAATGATCCTAAAAAGAAGAAAAATGCTCCAAATTGGAGCAAATACAAAAAGTTCATCACTGACCTAACAGCTGAGTACAAAAGAAAGAAACAGGAGTTGGTGGATGCAAAAGTGGACACTGCCAATGCCATATCAAAATGGTCAAAGCAGCATACTGATGAAGCCTATGAAAGGCTGAAGAAAATGAAGATAACTGTATCAGGCACTTCAAAGAAGCATGAACAAATGATGAAGCTTGAACAGCAGATTGAAAACCTCAAAACACTGTTCAGGTCAACAGGAAATCCCAATCTTGTGTCAAACCAAGAAGAAGGAGAAAAGCTGACTGGTGAAGAGGTAAAGGAAAATGAAGTTGAGTACTTCACAGAAACCATCATGAAAATGGGTCTAAAAGAAGATAGCTCAGAAAAACTCCAAAACCTTTTTAAGAAGGTGTTAACTAAGCCTGCATCATCAAATACTTCAGAAGTTTCAGACATTGAGCCAGATCAACAAAAGAGACAGGAGCAGATAGAAAAGGAGACTGCAGAAGACATAGCTGCAGCAAACAATGTTATTGAAATAGCCTTCAAACGAATGTCTGAAAGTCTGCAAGTATTCACAAGGCCAACATCTCCCAACTCATCAATGAATAAATCTCTCCCAAGAAACCCATTGGGTTTAAAAGTACTAAAGTGGATGTCTGATCAAAAGACCCACGTATTGACTCTAGTCAGATCCAATGGCGAAGTGAAGTACATATCAAGGAAAGAAGCACTAAGCCTTAGTGTTGAAGATTTGCAGGATCTCCTTGAACTTACACTGTGCCGGGATGAAGATGACACAAGTTCCAAAGAATTTGAAGAAGAATTTAAAAGAAAAGCAAGGGAACTTCTGATGAGGAATAAAGATCCAGAATAATGAAAGGTTTTGGCATTATCTGTTCCAGGGGGAGATTGTTGGGATTGAACCCTACCAGAGGAACAGATAATGAAAGCCAAAACCAGGTCACAACAGTGGATTCGAAATAAGCAGTTGTTTACACTAAGTCTTCTCCCTTGAAAGTGATTACAACTGCTGAAGGCCTTATATCCACTGCCCGCATACAACTGCTGCTGTTCTGCGTAACTATTGATGAAGCCTAGAAGACTGTTGGAAACTAAGCACTGCTGGTACAAACTACTGATGACAAAGCACTGCACAATCAAGGACTGATCAACCTTGAGGAAAGCACTGATGAGTAGAAAGAGCAGTAGTTTAGTATATCATCTGTTTTATGTATTGTCAGTGGTTAGGCTTAGCAGTGTTTGTATGAGATCAGTAGATACAGGTTGTTAGGCTGTTAGACGTCGCTTTCATGGTGACGTCAGCTGAGATGCCTCAGCGGTTTGGATTGTCTATAAATGAAACAGTACTCTGTACTGTTACATTTGATTCGTCTTGAGTGAGTTCTTCTCCTCAATTCAATCCTTTCATCTTGTGCAATCCAACCTTGGGGTATCAAGCTGAGGGGGAGCTTAGTTTGTAAGCATGCTTTGTAATCTTTTGATTGACTTTGTAATCTTTCAACTAATGCAAATCATGTGTTTATCAAAACTATTTTCTTCCTTGATTGTGTCTATAAAGTTTGTTGATCATTTCCGCTGCACTCAATGTTTAAATCTGTTTCATATCTAATTGATTTGTTCAAAACACACAAACAAGCACAATCATGAGAGCCTCCGATCCTAACAAGATCAAACGTAAGTTTTTCATCAAGAACCGTGCGTTCGTACGAAGGGACTATGCCTATTCGTACGAACGGACCTTGCTTCGTATCTTCTGTTTTGAATTCAGTTATGTCTTCACGCATGTTTGTCATGAATTAAATGTTTTATCTACTAACTTAAACAAATTAAATGAATACTTTAACATTTTCAACCAAATTAGTTTAAAACCAAAACAATCCGCGATGTTAATAGTCCGTCCGTATGAACAGACATTGTCCCTTCGTACGAACCCACTTTGTTACCCAAACCGAACTACTTTAACATCTGTTTTAACCTTAGTTTTTACACCTGGTCATTTTAATTACTGTTAACATCATTTACCCTGTTGTTTTTGTAATAAAAATAGATCATATCACACTTCAAACTGTCGGTTCGTACTTAACAGGAGACTCCCTTCGTAAGAAGGGACTAAGCCCCTTCGTACGAACGGACTGCCTTGTATTTTAGTTTGTTTTGTTTCACGTATTTCAACGATCTGATCCAACATTCTTTCACATCAGTAATCTCATATTCTCGTTTACTCATTTCAGTGTGATCTCGAGACTTCATCAACTCCACTCTCGGTTTTTGTGGAAATCTACGCATAATTGTGAGTATACTCGATCCCATTTTCGTTTTAAACACTTTTGGGTGCAACATGAACAATATACAAAAAACGCAACACTTGAAACTTGATTATATTCACACTCTATCCACATTTAAACGTGAAAACATTTTGATACTTGTTAATCTCATATGGTATGTATACATTTGTGTCTATATGCTCATTAACTTCGATCAAGCCTACCTTAACAATTATAGCGCTATAGGATTAACGCACCGCCCTTGAGTCTTGGGGTATTGTTAAGTAAAACATGTAAAACTCCCTTCATTTCAACGTTATGGAAAATCAAGATTGCGTTGGAAACTTTGGATTGACATATAGTGACACTAGTTCAGCATATTAGTAAGTCGTATGTGTTATTCATGTTGGATATGACCACGTTTAAACATTTTATTCTTATTATGCTATGTATCAAACTTGTATACTCGCCAACATTTTGTTGATCTTTATTTTAATACATGTTGCAGGTTGATAGACGAAGTGATGAAGAAACAAGCTAGGGTGAACTTAGAAACATGCCATACAAATAAAAAATATTTGAATTTTTGCTTTGTTTGATACAATTTGAATCATGTATGACATTTTTAGTATTTATGAAATTTTGATTTAATTATATTGTCACAATTAGTGTTATGATGTTTTGAGCGATTTATTTTCTTCTCACTCTAATGTTTCCGCCATTGGTTGGGGTGTGACAGTTTGGAGGGTCGAGGGCTACCTGGGAAGTATATAGACATAATTAAGGATACATACGACAGAAGAGAAACTAGTGTCTGCACGCCTGTAGGGGATACAAACTTCTTTCCTGTGGAGGTAGGACTCCACCAAGGGTCTGCGTTGAGCCCTTTTCTTTTTGCGGTTGTCTTGGATGAGTTGTCCAAGTTGATTCAGGAGACAGTTCCGTGGTGCATGCTTTTTGCAGACGATATTGTGTTGATTGCAGAGACTAAACAGTGTCTGAACATGAGAGTAGAGGAGTAGAGGAGTGGCGAGTGCCTTTAGAGGGCAAGGGCCTAAGGTTTTGTCGATCTAAGAATGAGTATCTACATTGTGATTTCAGTGGTGTAGCTGATGACGATGACACCCAAATCACCATTGAGAATCAATTGGTCCCGCAAGCAACTAAATTTAAGTATTTGGGGTCGTTTGTACAAAGAGATGGTGACATAGATAGTGATGTAACCCATCGCATACAGGCTGGCTGGTGTAGATGGAGGGCAGCAAGTGGGGTATTGTGCGATAGGAGGTTCCCCAAGTAAACTAAATGGGAAATTTTACACGAAAGTAGTATGGCCCACTATGTTATATGGAACAGACTGTTGGGCTATCAAGAAGACACAAGCGCGCAAGATGGATGTAGCAATGATGAGGATGCTCAGGTGGATGTGTGGACACACGAGGTTAGATCGGATAAGAAATGAGGTTTTTAGGGAAAGATTAGGAGTGGTTAGTATATCAGATAAGATTAAGGAGGGGAGACTGAAATAGTTTGGGCATGTGAAGCGGAGGCAAACGACGACACCAGTTAGAGTAGTGGAAATCTTACTGTGGAGAGGAGGAGAGGAAGAGACATACCCAAACTGACATGGGATGAACAGATTATGCGTGATTTACTAGAGTTGCATCTTTCTGAGGATATGGTCCAAGATAAGACTTCATAGAGGCGTAGGATTAGGGTTAAGGACTTCTAGATGATATTGCAGTAAGGTTTTAGGTGTATTTTAGGGTCGTATGTTTTTCTTATTTTTTAAGTGACTTTACCGGTTATTGCTTTCTTGTGTGTATGCCCAAATGATATTGTATGCTATTATACATGATTTGCATTATATTGTGTCACTCTGATCACTTTCTTGGTATTGGTGACCTCTTATTCCTATATTATTTGACTTGGTGTGTTGGTATGCTGTTCGTGTTGGAGCCGAGGGTCTCTCTATAAGCAGCCTCTCTATCCCTAGAAATAGAGGTAATGTCTGTCTACATCCCACATTCCCACCCTCCCTAGACCCTATAAATACCGTTGCTATTTATGGGATTTACTGGGTATGTTTGTTGTTGTTGTATTAATGAATTATGAATGTTAGTGTTATATCCGTAAGTTGTATACTAACTAATAAATCTCTATATAATTGAAAGTCATAATTACAAAGAAAACAAGATCGCATAATATAAATTCCAAACAAAGAAGATAAGATATCTATTATCAAATATTTATTGGTCTTCTTTTGTTCATCATCAACTCTAATAGTAGAAATTAAATTAACCTGACATAACATGTCTCCATCACCAAGTGATCATCGTTTGGAGGCTATCAGTAGGAACTTGACTTACGCAGTTTTGTAACATCCATCTCTTTGATGTATATCCAAGAAAATATGTTTTAAGGAAACATCGAAAACCTTAACATTAATATAGAAAATATGTTTTAAGATTGTGTGGTTCTTTATCTTGCTTACAAAATAAATAAAGATTGTCTTTATTTTATAGAAAGTAATTAAATGCAAATACAATACACTTGATTCAAAACACGTTACCAGAAGATACAAGTACTACACATACGCTTAAACAATAAAATGTAATAAGTTTCATATTGCAGCTACAACAATATTCAAGCAAACATGAAGAGCTAGGTTTGGCGGAGGCCATGAGTTTGGCATGGTTCCCTTAAACAAAATTCCGCGTCTCTGTATACGAGGTGTCTGTCTCCAACGCTACAATAGTTGATGCAATAGTTGTACCATTAGAGATGAACTTACGAGCATAAGATAGCACCGTGTTTTCCTGTGTGTAACAATCAAGAGACATTAATACCTTGGTCTCGCGAAAAATGTTTGGAGAAATATATATTACGAGTCATGAATCTTATATGTTGTATCTTTAATATAGTCACTATATAGGATATATAGATCTAAAGTAGACACCTTGGTTTTGTAGATATATCAAAGGAGAAACTCTTCAACTCATTTGTCTATATTAAGCCTTTTTATGTATAAATCGATAAGTATAAAACTGATTAAATCTTTTTCTTGTTAGTGTTAATGGGTTGTTACAAGACTCATTTTAATATAGTACAATTATTTGTGTCTATACTGAAACATAAACCTCCCTTCTATAGTTTGTAACAGCACTAGATCTTATTTATTTTCGCATAAAAGTAATTATATTTTAGAAAAAGTTCAATTATAACAACCATATAATAGTGTTTCATATAATATATCCAAGAAAATAAGTATGAAATATCTTTGAATTGTAAAGAGAAGTAACTCATGTTTAAATAACAGATCCCGTCGCTTGTTTAGTATCCGACCGTACACTGCAGGTAGGGTACCTCCTTCAAACAGCAACCTTCAAAATGAAAACTCATCACCCCTCCCTCCTACTTCTCTCTCTCTCTCTCTCTCTCTCATGGTTGTGATCACTATACTTATATCTCACGTCATTCTCTCTCTCTCTCTCTCTCTCTAACACACTATATATAATGCCCACATATACAAAACCTTCCATTACTCCATTACCCAACCCCACATCACACACAACTTCAACATCTTAATCCGATGCTTGTTGATTTTAAAGAATCCATCAACTAGTTTATCCACTTATTGTTCTTCATTTTTCGTGACATGGGTGACAATAATAATGTCAATCTTCCACCTGGTTTTCGATTCTGCCCGACTGATGAAGAACTCGTCGTTCACTTTCTTCAACGCAAGGCCTCTCTCTTACCATACCACCCCGATATCATCCCTGATCTTGATCTCTATCCTTATGATCCTTGGGACTTGGATGGTACTAATTATTAGTAACATTTTTTACATGCACATATTATTTAAGGTATAATATTTTAATGGTTTTGCTTTGCTTGTAGGAAAAGCTATGGCTGAAGGAAAAAAGTGGTATTATTACAGCAGGAGGACACAAAATCGAATAACGAGTAGCGGGTATTGGAAATCATGGGCATGTGATGAACAAATTATAAGTTCAAGTAGTAGCAAACGAGTTGGTGTGAAAAAATATTATGTGTTTCATGTCGGTGAAGCTCCTGAAGGTGTTAAAACTAATTGGATATTGGAGGAATTTAAACTCTCTAGTAATGCTAGTTCATCTTGTAGTAGTAGCGGCAATGGTAGATCGAAAAGAAGAGGCAACTCCAAAGTAGTAAGTCTCAAGATTTTTCTTTGGATCACTTGTGTTGTGATTTCAATTTTAATATATTAACTTTATTTTTAACATTGCAATAAAATTTTACTAGAAATCATATGTCTCATTAAAACCCATTGATAATTATGTAATATTAATGCTATATAAGTTATTAATCATTTTTATTCTTATTCAAGACATGAACTTCTAACTTTATAAAAATAAAATAAAAACTTTAATAGCCCTTTTTTGGTGAGTGAGTAGTTAATACTCCATATTTTTTTTTTGAAAGGCAGTTAATACTCCATATACATTCAAATATTCAATACATAGATATATGTTATAAATATTTATTGTAATATTTAAAAAAATGATGTGTTTTTCTTGTGTTCTATTTCTACATACTATTAGGATTTAAAGTTGGTAATTAAATATTTCTGGTAAAAACGATATAATGGATAACTAAAGGTATTCGATTGCAAGTTCCTTTTTTTCTGTTTTTAACGTTTTAATTTCCATCTTTTAGGATTTAAGCAAGTGGGTCATATGTCGAGTGTTCGAGCATAGTTGTGACAACGACAACAATGATGATGGGGCAGAGCTTTCATGTTTGGATGAAGTTTTCTTATCGTTGGACGATTTCGATGAAATTAGTTTTCCAAATTAAGGAAGAGAAAGAAAGATACTAATCAAGGGACCTACAAGGAGCTAAAAGTACCTAATGTATCTTGTTCAGTTAATGTCAACTTTTATAATGTATTTAACCAGGACAATACTTCTTTGGTTATCACGTAATGACTTGCATTAAGAATTTGAAGTAAAATTGTTATAACATACAAGTTTACAATATAGTACGTTCAAACAATTATAACTATGCGTTCAAACTTTCAAGTATGATCAGGGATTCAGGGTTATAATTTCCCTTGACAAACACATAATTATAATGCTACGTTGAACTCTTCATATATTTGATCAATACTTAGTTAGCCATTAACCTTAAAAGAAGCTCAATGTGTAAAATAAATAGTTAATTAGGACACGTTTATTTTATATAACACCGTGCATATCTTACTCACTACAATCGTGTCATATTAGCATAGATAAGCTTTAATACTCGAAATATGAAAAGATTAGCTCAGCACAATACAATTTGGTTATTAACTTTGATTTTTATATTCTATTTTTTTTTTTTGTATTATTATTTAACGTAATGTATTTTTACAATTCTTACCATCCAACTACATTAATTAACTGATTTATTTTAGAAATCACTTATAAAATCAATTATCATTGTTATTCTTCATTTTTTTTCTTAATATTTTAACAGCATAATTTTGAATTTAGTGAACTTTTAATTAAAAAATATATGTTTATTAACAAAAATTAAAAACTAATTTTATATTAAATTCATTTGGTTAATAATATAATAACTATCTTTAATTAAAATAGTAAGTATCTATAACTAAGTACGATAGAAGGACGGAAAACCGTAAAAATAAATAGCTTCAACGAATGATACCTGTCTTCTATGGTTTTCTTTTATAATATAGTATAGATAGATAAATTATACAAAGATTGTGCGTATGAGAAATTATTTTTATTTGCTCTTCTATTACTACTAAGACTAGACGGTATGGGGGCCGGCTGAGGCCCGGCGCCGGTCCCCCACACCGCCCCCCAGAGGGTCGGCCCGTCAACTTCGTCCTCCACCAGCCGATCTCGACGCCCCTCTCTCCTCTCTCCTAACACACACATTTATACATACATACATACATACATACATACATATATATATATATATATATATAGGGAGAAGATCATGCGAGAACCACCTCTTATTGCGAGAACCGCGAGAACCAATGTGAACACAACCAAAAATGCCTAAAAATAGCTAAAAATCACACAAATTTTTTTTTTAATATTTTTTATATAAAAATCGCTACTTTTCGAAGCCAAAAAAATTAAATTTTTTTTTTTTAAATAAAAAAAAAACTTGGCCACTAAAAGTAGCGATTTGAGCATAAAAAATATTAAAAAAAAATTAGACTTTTTTTTTTTATTTTTTTAGATTTTTTTTAGGTTTTTTGGGGGTTTAGTTTTTAGCATTTTAGCTTGGGGGGGTGGGGGTTAGCTTTTTTTAGGTTTTTTTTAGCTATTTTAGGTTGTGTTCACATTAGTTCTCGCGGTTCTCACAATAATGGTGGTTCTCGCATGATCTCCTCCCTATATATATATATATATAAAGGGGTTCATCCCTCATCCCGTAGGTGCATGCCCTCCAAGCCGAGCCTACGTGGCGGTGACGTGACCGCCCCGCCTATCCCTTGGGATGAGTCTCTACATACCCACTAGTCTAAAAATGTATGAAATCTAATGAAGTGTATAAAGTTGAAAATGCAGTTCCCAACAAAAAAATGCACGTATTTCGACGAGTTTTCCTACAAAATTGTGATAAATCAATTTCATGGTAAACTTTAGCCAACTTTCGGACAAAATCTATTTTTGATGAAACAATGGTTAACCAGGTAGGTTAACTCACTGGTCTCGTCAAGAGGGTTAATCCCTTCTTTCCGATGATCGCCGGCTGGATCGTCTGGAGGTGGGTTTCCTGCACAAGTAAACAAACCGTGACTCGCAACAAGGAGGATGAGGTGGGGGGTGCTCCTTGTTACCACTCTCCGGCGTGAGAATCAGTAATTTGCTTGGGAAGCAAAGTGTGATAGTAGTAGTATTGAGAGAGTTCAGAAGTGATACCTCAAACCTGGTTTGGGGTCAGTATTTATAGCCGAGGAGTGGAGGAGGGTAGTTGAGTAGCTAGCCTGACATCGCACAGCTATTTGCAGGTGTGTCAGACCTGTCGGTTACTGTGGTGATGCCACGTCCTTCTGTGGTGTCAGACTGTTGTATATACGTGGACCGGTAGGCGACTGTTCCCGGTGCCACTTGCACTGTGGTGTCAGACCCACTTGCCTTGTAGGCAGGATGCGGTGCCAAGCCGCATCGCAGATTGCAGTTGGAGGTTTTTGATGAGGGTAATGGTCATTCGCGGTCATGCTGACGCGAGATCTGGGACCATACCCCTTCAAGTCCCCCCAATCTAGTGTTCCTTCCGTATGCAAGTTGCATGTGGGAGGGATACTGGACTATGTTGTCTAGAAGGTTAAATATGGGCCATGTAGATGGCTCCTTCTTTCAGTAAGTAGTAGGCCTTTCGAGTGGATTGTTCCTTCCTTCGAGAAGGGTGTCTGGTGAGCAAGTTCCGTCTGATGCGGAATTCTCAGCCAAGGACTTGACTCTTAGTCTACCTTTTCTTGATGTCATCAGCCACCTGTTGGTGTTTCGAACCAACCTTTGAGACGGTGACTGAAGGTGTTAGCAGGGTTCGAACCAACCTCTGAGATCGTGACTGAAGATGTGCATCTTCGTCAGTCTAGTTGTAACCTCTGCGTCAGCTAGTGCAAAGTTGTAAGTACTTTGCTCAAGCTCTATGTTTAGCAACTGGACATGCAATGATGATCCCTGTTTTGTGGGGTATTCGTGTTCTCCAGTTAAGCTTTCTAGTAACCGCACGTCCTCTGCGGTTTATCTCTCAAGTAACTGCACGTCCTCTGAGGCTTAGCTCTCTAGTAACCGCACGTCCTTTGCGGTTACCTCGTTGCCGCACCTTGGTGGCCATGTTTGTTTGAGGAACGTGGGGTAGTTGCGCCATTGTTGGCTGTGTTTGGTCGAACAATGTGAATCTGAACTATGGGCAGATAAACATGGTCATAGGCAGGGTTGTGCCCACCATTGTTTATTCTATGCGGTCCATAGGTGGGTAACTAGTCATAAGCAGACTTGTTACCACTGTTCTGGAGCTACTTTCCTTCACGCTTTGGTGGAAAGTAACTTTTCTTTAAGTAGTGTTTACCGAAGGAGATCACCTTAGATACTTGGGAAGTTGGTTGAAACTCTTCCGCATTCGTTTTGTAGCCACTTTCCTTGATGCTTAGTTGAAAAGCAGTTTTCCTTGAAGTAGCTTTGCTCCTCCGCATGGTGCTTTAGTTGTGGCTCTTCCGTAGCTACCGTTCGCATAGTTACTGTTTGTAGTAACTACTCACGAGAGGTTGCGGTTTGCAGCAAAGAACTCGCTTCTAGAAGTGTTGTAGCCTGGACGTAGCTCTTGAAGGTTCAGGAGATAGGGTTGCTGATGTGCGGTTGCTCAGCACACATGTCCTTTTCCTTAAGGAGAAGCTGTTTGCGTTCCCTCCGTGGTTGTGAACCGGAAATGAGGGTTTTGAAGCTTGAAGAAGCTTACATGGAGTGCGGTTTACCGCATCCTGAGAAGCGGTTTTCGCAGTCCAAAGAACCATGCTGGTTCTGAGTATCTGACGCACCTGTGCGGGTTGGTGTGTGTCCTCTCCGCATATTCCACGTGTGCGCGTGGGTATGTGCGGTTATTGCTTATACCCCCTTATATAATTTAAAGATATATATTTTTGCCTTTTTTGAGGGGTATGTAAAAAACGACATGCGGTATGGGTTATGGTGCGGTAAACCAGAAAAACCGCATGCCGCTTAAGTTTGGATAATGTTTGTCGCTTTTGTTTGTTTACGTGGCTGATGGCACGTGTGGGTTGTTGAAAGTTGGTAGGGCTCTGACATGTGATGATCTGAAAGGACGTTTGCATTGACGGAGGTCATAAGTGCACTGTAGCAAGTAGTGTAAAGGTCTCTTCTGTCAGGCGCGTGGGCGGCCACGCGCGCGTGATAACCGTCAGCTGAAAAACCGCTGAACACGTGGCGATATGTCAGTGGCCCTTTTTGAACGTGGTAAGTCGGTTTACTGCATCGCATTAATTGCGATGAGTATATAAGGGGAAACCGTTTGGTTTCTCCTCACTTTGTTCAAATTTCAAAAATTTCTCCGGTGAAAAAAGAGTGTTATCTTTGTCTTCTCCGATCAAACTGTCTGTATTTCCGGCGATTTTCCGAGTTTTTGTGCAACTCAATCCTTCTCTTCTTCATATTTCTGATGGCTGAACCATCTAACCCACACAATGTGGAGGGTGAAAACCCTGAAACCTCTTCTCCGGTGGCCGGGGAAGAAGAAGATGATGGTGGTAGTGCCCCTGGTGGTGGTTTGCCACCCTTGAGGTGGTCGAACGCGTCGTTCGACCAACTGATGATCAGTACACAGATGCCCTCCGAGTTTGGGGCTGTTTATCCCCAAGACGGTGACACCGGTGCTTGTGCTCCAGCCGGTCACGTGACCATGTGGGCCGATTCTTTCATCGATGGTAACCTTCGTTTACCATTGACCGTTTTTGTTGCTGAGTTGTTGGAGTATTACAAGGTCCATATTTCCCAGATGAGTCCATTTGGGTTTATTCGTATTAGACACTTTGAATCAACTTTTCGTGCCCTTGGTTTGCCGGTTACCGTTGATAATTTCCGGGGGTTTTATCAGTTGACGGTGAATACTGGGTTCTTTTCTTTCCGAGAACGGTACGGAAGTACCAAGTTGATGACCCCTCCCAAGGGTATTACAAAGTGGAAAAGCAAGTTCTTTTATGTTAAAGCTGCCGCGGTTGTTCTCAACATGACTTTGCGGAATGTTAATGAGCCTATCCCTGCGGAGGATATTGCCATTCCTAATGCGGAGAATGCGGAGTGGTTCCCACGGTTGAGGACTATTGAGCATAGGCTGTTGAAGAACACTGAATTATGGATGCTGCGGATGTTATTGACTAGGGCCGATAAGCATGCAAGGCCCGTTGTGCGGGAGAAAACTGGTGGTAAGTGTTCTTACTCTTGTGTGGTTTCATTATTCCCTTGTTTGTTATTAATTTGAATGTGTATTATCAGAAGTTGTTGTTGAGCTGTGGAAGATATTTGATCCAACCTTTACTGGCAAGGTTGATATTGTCAAGACTGCTGAAGGTGCAGGTTTTAATTTGACCATTCTCCATAACTTCCGTGTTCCTACACGCGAGGCAATGAATGCACCCCTGCCGCAGGGCAAAGGTATAATTCATAGCCTTCTTTTCTTGCCTTATAATTTTCAAGTTGCTGATATTCTACATGCAGGTGCTCTTGGGGCCCTTGGTAAGTTTGAGTCAAAGGGTGCTCCCAAAAAGCATGCAGAGAAGAAGCAAGTAGATAAACCCGTGCGGGGTCGCGGCAAGAGGAAAACTGAAGCTCCTGTTGTTCCGCCTTTGGTTCCGCATGCAGCAGGTATCTCTCGATCTCATTTCCGCAGATATACCGATTACGTGGTAGTATCTGACACCCTTGAGGGCTTGGGTGTTCCAGGTGCTGGTGCGGCCACAGGTGGAACCACTGCGGGTTCTAAGGCTGCTGATAAGAAGAAGAGGAAAGCAGGGAAAGCTGTTGATGCTGGTGAGAAAAAGAAACCGAAGATTCAGACCAGACGCGGGGCTTTTGTGGGACAAAAGAAACCTGTGGTTGTTCCTGGTACGTAATGCGTAACTTGGACAAGTATTTTGTGTTTGTACTTGTAGTTTAACGTATTTCTGCTTTGAATGCAGAACCCCAAGATGAAGGGTTCTCCATCTTTGATGCTCCTCCTCCTCCCCCGCATGACACTGCTGCGGATGTGGGGGTTCATAAGGTTGTTACACCTGAGCCCTCTATGAGGGAGGAGGACACTGGGAAGGGGCCTGCGGCCCAGATCCATGACACGGTGGATTCTCATGACAATGTCATTACCCCAGAGGATGCTGATGACCTGAACCTGAAATTTGCTTATACTGAAAGGCCAAAGTCTCCTGCTGCTGGGAAGGCTTCTGGTTCCGTTTCTGGGGGTGCGGGTTTCGTAGAGACTCCCATTCAGCCTGAAGAGTCTGAATTGGAGTATTATTACCGCACCTATACGGAAGATCGGGCCATGGCTTACCACCGCCCCCCCTGGACCGTACTGCAAGGGGATGATATTACTGCTGACCCCTCCGCGAGTAG